>JABFQC010004375.1:0-12754 GCA_022817085.1 Psilanteris sp. ZL-2020
ATATCATATAAGAAAATTAACTATATCATATAAGAAAGTTTGCTATAAAAAAGGTATAGTAATTTCCGTAACATTCATTGAGATATCCTCAGAATGCTAGAAGTATAGCAATTTACGATATATCTTTCTTCTACGTGTATCCTACTTTTCATATATTATATAGTAAATAGTTGGTTATATCTTTTCTCCGTGTAATTATAATTTAATAAATCGCGTCGTTAGAATGTAACCTTCCCACGTTGAAAACTCATCATTTGAATTAAAATTATATTATAATTCATGAACAAATTAACACGCGCTTAGCGTCCGATAATTATTATTACGAGAGTCAATATTTGAACGCGACATGAAAAAATAAATAATACAAGACGTTAATTTTGTAATCAATCCTGAAAATGGCGAACCGAGAATAACACCTTATCTATTTAGATCCTGTAATTCAAAATCAAACTGGAAGTATCCCGGATTATTTTGTTTAAACGCAAACGACGAGTGTCATTCGAATTTCAAGTCTTGATCAGTTAAACAATTTATGTTTACTAATATGTAATAATCAATTTGTTAATTAAATATTGTGTGTATAAACGTACAGTAATAAAGATATTAACAAAATTATTTTAGGATAAAGACGGATATATTTATGATTATAAGAAAGTATACATAACAATTACATAATATAAACCTTATCTGTATAAAAAATTATTATTTACATCAAAGCCATATATATATATATATATTTACATTATGCCTTTATTATCGAGTAAACAAATTATTATTCGTTCTGTGGTTATTTCCATAATTAGTATTTTTATAACAATTACTTCACTTATCATTGCTTTTTGCAATTATACAAATAAAACATATCAGTTTCAATATTGAAAGGGACACGGCGGAACGCAAAGAAAAACAATGACAGCGCATAGATTGTTTATATCCGATATTCTTTGTTTTGTTAAGAGTTTTTATTTTGACAACGCTTCGACATACAAACACGCGTATTTAGATTCCACTTTCAAACACGTACGCCTAAGACATCACAAATTCATGACGAATTTATTAAACTTCCAAGTTAATTAATGGAATTGGAAAAAGTGTTCGATTTAAACAATTCTATTCAGAAGGATGATTTGAAACGAAATAAATAAATCGAGTGATTTTCAAATTACGACAAATATTATTAATATTTAGAACATTTAAATGTACACTTTCATTTACGATTTTTTTGTAAATCGTATGGATGGGCACATACATAATCAAATAAACGCTTGGAAAAAAATGTCTTCGATGAATTATAAACCATTAAAATATGAAAATATCGAAATACGTTTAAAGAACGCGAATCGAATTCACTCGAAAGTATTTCAGTAATGATAGAAAAACAAACTCGTTTGGTTTCCCAGATGCGCGGAACTTCAAACGTTCGCCGTCCTTGTTTACAACTGTGAGTCACGCGTGCGCGCAACAAAGACACGCGATGTAATTTCTCCAAGTCCTAATTTGAGGTTATCCCTAATCGCGGCTATGTTACACGAAGCGTTATCTTTGCGGGCCGGAAATGATTACCGATCCCGAAAAGAAACAAAGAAGGAGCGATACAAGAAGAGATCCTGACAAAGAAAATATAATACAATAAAAGAAAAAAATCCCGTAAATAACGTTTATTCCGGGTTGAATGTGGCTCAAAAACAAAATTTCGGCAATCTTTATTCAAACAATAATTTACTATTATTTATTATTGTTAATTCGAATAAGAATTATAAAAACTGATTTTTTGCTTTAAAAAATTATCATATTTTCACAACCGCATTTGGAAACACGTTTTTCTACTAATAATTTATTCAAGTTTTGTGCAATTAATTTATTTATAATTAAATAATTGATTTTTTTAATTAAGAATTTAAATTTTTTAATTCAAAAAAATTAATTTAATTAAAATAAAACAATGTCCGAGAAAATAGTTTTGTATTAAAGTAATACATAGAAATAAAATAATAAAAATTAGAATCGTAAACAAAAATATATATTCAAGAAAATAAACATTTGTTTGTATACAAGGTATAAAAGTTCATATTTTATATACGTCGGTTACATAATAATTGGAACAAATGATATTTTTAGATTTAACGAAAAAAAAAAAACTCTAAAATATCGACATATGTTTACGAATAGAAAGTGACATGTATTTCAATTATTAGTTAATTATTATCATTATGATGTCCAAAATCCAATGTTTGTAATTTTAAAATAACTACGATTTTTCGCTCCTCCAGGTACTACAAACCAACAGCGTACTTTTCTTGCATTAACTGCATTGCAAACGCATAAATAATACAACGTTCGGCAACATAATATTGTTGAAATGACATTTCCTTCCCTAAAATATCAAAACCCTTCGTAAAAATTATTTCCAACGGTATTGCGTCAGGTTAATAACATTCCTCTAAAAAACAAAACAATTCATTTTGCAACACATTAATTCTGCAAACACAATATTATTTACTAAAATAAATATGTGCCTTAAAACAAATGTTTATTCGCGTGTATTTATAAAATACGAACGTTGTATATTTACGCGCGGAACGCAAACATAATGCTAAAACTTGAAATAAAATAATAATAATAATTATAAAAAAAAAAACCACGCTGTTAACACAAACAAAAACATTAACAATTGTTACGAAGCCTGTAATTTACTTTGTTATCATAGAATCCCTTAATTTCTGTTTAATTTGAATGCATAAACACATCGCTATTAACATAGCGTGTGTGTACAAGCAAATATAAACAAAAAGAAAACAAAAATTAATAAAACACAAATAATGAAAGAATAATGAAAGAACCGAGAGTAAAAAACATACAGAGAGAAGAAAAAGGAATTAAAGGGCGGAGAGGGGCGATGGAAATCATAAACACGGGAGGGGAGATGTTTTCGTTGGGATTCGCGGTTTTATGCGGGTATCGAGGCGCGTTATTAACGACGTCGGTGATTTATTTGACGTTGGTACCTGCGGTCCCCGGTGAAGCAGCACCACCGGCGAAGGCCACGGCGCTGCTCTCCGCCGAGGACAATGCCATGACTGGCGCGGCCTAGGACGCTGCGTCGGTCGACGATTCCGGGACGTCCGCACGATGACGCGGCATCGGAGCGCCGGCGGTGCTCGGCGGCGTGAGCGCGCGACCCTCCGGGTTGCGCTCGCAATCAATTCGCCGACGATCCCCTGGGCGCCCGCGATCTACGCGACCGAGAGCTCGCGACCCGCGCGCCGCCTACCAGGAGTGCGACGTCTTAAAGCTTGATCCCCAATGAACGCACGCGTTCGCGTACCGCGCGCGCGGCCATATTTCGTTTCAGCGTTTAAACGCGACGGCGGTCCCTCGCGCTCAGCTGAACGCAACCTTTTCGCCGCCGAGTCGCGCACGCGAGCCACGGGGTCGTCCGCGCGCCAAGGATATTACACGAATCATCGCGCGCTCACTAAAATACGTGCGTTCGATGTGGACACGACTTAACTCTATTGCAACGCGCGTTGCTCGCCTTCGACCGACAGAGACGGACGGTCACTCGCGGGAGCTTTCTTCTTCTCTTTCTTCTCTTATACTTATTCTTCTTCTTCTTCTTCTTATTCCCTCCCCCCCGGCCCTCTCTGTCCCGCCGTTTTCCGCCTGCAAATCCTGCTTCCTCCTCGCGCCTCACCCCTCGCTAAACAGCTGTCGCTATTACTTAACCCTCGGCATTTATACCCCATTTTACAATAAAATGCGTTCGACTAAATGAAAGATTTCGCGACATTGTTGTCGGTAAACAAAACGATCAAAACAAAGTTACTAGAAAGTTATTTCGTTTGACCTTCAAGCTCGTGGGAATCAACACAACCATTGTAGAAGATTACAAAACAAACATTCGCGTTGGCATTCAAATTGGGGTAACGACAAATCGAACGAGTGCCCGGATACGAGTGCACGGGTTTTGGTTTTCTTTTAAAATTCGAATCGTTTGCAAACTGGGGTGTTTCGATATATTTCCACATACACATATTATGAATTCCAAGTAACTGTCGATTAACTGCAACGACTGACGGTGCGCCCGCATAATTGTTAAAGAAGTTCAACGATTATTTATGGTATATAATAATTGTAGAAATTAATTGTAAAATGTAATTTTAAATGTAATTAATCAAAATTTCCATCGTTTATCGTGCGAGTTTTGTTTACTAAAAATTCGATACATTTCCTAAAGAGGGAAACGAACTTAAGCAGCGGAGCAACACGCTCCGCCGCGTCAATCAATCTCGCAAAGAAGCCCTCATTTCAAACCGAACTTTTCGCATTGGACAGTCGTCGTTAATTTGCGCGACAGTTAACGGTTTATAAAAAGCGCAATTCGACATCGTAATTCATACGAGGCTGGCTTAGGTATCGTTCGCGTAGCGTGTATGCAACATTCACCAGAAATACAATTTACATATTAGATACGGACAAGCGAAATTATAAATAAGACCTGTAATGGGCTCGGTTATTATTGTTATTATTTTTGTGTGCTCTCTTCTTTTAATTAAACGTCGTCTTGCATTCACATAAGAATGCTTCGCGGACTTGCATCGTTAATTATGTTATTAATAATAAAACATTTTGTACAGTCGCACATCTGTCGTCGGGGGTAACGACCTCACTCGCGTTTCCCAAATTTAAGTTATCGCATGATGACAAACTATACGCGCTTTCCTATTAATGATGGTTATCATTTATCGACCTTGCTGAACGGTTAATTATGTTATTATTCTTCTATTATAACAACTGCAATAATAACGATAACAACAACAACAACAATAACGCGATTATTATGGATAAGAAATTGTTTATTTAAAAGTAAACGATTAATAAATAATCAACAACGAACTTGGATTTTTGTTTGTTTAATAATAGATTATTTTGAAATTGAACAAGTTGACGTATTAATAGAATTAAACAATAATAAATATATAGTAAATAAATATATATAATATATATTGTTAGTTTCAGAATATAATAATCATATTAGTAAGTAGAACTACCTTTATGGGTATTATTTAATACATATAAAACAAAGTGTTTATTTAAAGTAAACAAAAATATAATCGTTAAAAAAATAAAATAAAATTAATCACAGAAAGCTCCCAAATTAAAAACCCAAATTATCGATAAAACCAGAAAAATGACCTTCATATGATGAAAAAAGCTATTTGTTATTGAATATAGTTAACAAAATCCGACCGTGCCTGAAATTGCAGTACATAAATATTTCAAACTCTCGCGGTTAATAATTTTTTAACTCCTCAACTAACCACTTATTCCTTACTTATTTGTCCAGGATTCATACTCAACACTTTTAATCAATTCAGTGTCTGAATAATTTGTCGGACCTTAATATAGTTGTTATCTAACATTCACTAAATATAAAACGGCTTAAAGTTATCTCATAGAAATTGTTATTTTATTTAACAGCACAGAATTCGTCTTTGGATATTTCTATTTTCATTCCCAATCAACGAACAAAAAGCAAAACAAATCGTGTTTATGAACCTAAACAATAATAGCGCAATAGAGTTGTCGCGAATCAAAAACTGCAAAAGCTTAAAACTTAAATTGCAGAACAACGTAGAAGCGTAATGAAAATGCAAAGTTACGCGGAAACGTAATTCAACAAAGTGCAAGAAATTTTCGAGCAATGTGTCGCTCGAGCGGAGATCCGACCGCAGCGCCATCTGCATCAACCTTAACGAAGCGAATACGAACCTAACATTGCAAACGATCGAGTTGCTCTTCCTCTCCGATCCCTTCGATCCTTACTCCGCATCCCCGAATGAATAATGTTCAAATCGCACGCCAATTTGGTAATCGAAATCGTCGTCCGATCGTGACGCCATCTACACCGGCATAAACGCGGCAAGCGTTGACACTAATCCGTTCGCGGGCGCCATGTCCCGACTCGAAAATCGTCGTGTGCGCTAATAAATAGTCCACGATATATATTTAACGAACATCTCGATCCTATGAGAATAATTCAACCAGCGTTATAAATATTATCCCCGATTATGAAATATGCAGTATTTGGTCTAAAATAAACCGCGCGTGTATATATTCTTAAACATGTATATTTATTAGACGGATTTTAAATAATAAAAAATACACGCGATGCAATTTTTATCAACTGAAATATATATTAGACGCGATTTCAATATTAAACAATTTTAATTTGTATCATATATTGAGAACAAGCTGAAACATTTTAAATAAAAACAATGTGTGTCACTAACACGCGCGCGTATTTATTTATATATGCATGTAACGTGTAGTGATAATCCGTTGTGGTAAAGAATTGTATATGAAATATTATGATTTTCAAAACGAATTACGTTTTTGTCAATTCCGTATTTCGTACAAACATTTCGTTGCGACATTAACAACAATGCAAAATCGACACAAAAATCGTCCGTCTTATGCACGATGATATAATTATTGTTAACGTTTTTGAACGAATCATTTGCGCGTATTAGTGTCCGCGCTGTATAATTTCAAAGGCATTAAAAGGTACTAGTGGTTAGCCTTGACCTACTTTAAGGAATCATCAGTATAATAAAACAATAAAAATGACGAAAAGCAAAGGTTACGTTATCAAAGTTATAAGATTTCGCGACCGCCGACGTTGCGCCGCGCGAACGATTTGCAATTAAAAATTGGTTTACGGTTTTCGGTCCGTGCGAGTGACAAATAACGCGCGCAATCGTTGTCCCCGAAATCACGGGTATACGGAACGTACGTATTTATAAATACAAAACCGCACTTCGACCGTTCCCAGTATTCGGCTTTCGCAATGAAATACACCGAACGGGTGTAAATTTTAATAATTACTTGTATATCATTTCATTATAATGTTTGTAATTACATCGCCGATCGTTTATCGGATTATCAGGAACACACGAGGGGAATCATTTTCGGTGCAATTAACGGACGCGTCAAACTTCCGCGGACAAAAATGACGCCGAAAAGAATTGCAACAATACGAGCAGTAAACGTAAACGAACTCGTGTAAGCATTATTATCATAAAAGATTACGTCATAAATGCGTTACCATTTTCTACGTCAATAATGATTTATTCAAATTATAACACTAAAAATAAAACGTAACAAATTTTGTTTACATTGCAAGGTTTACGATACAATTGTTAGCAATGATTTTTAAATGAAAATTAAAATAGACATCCATTAGCTAATTTTCATCGGGGTTAAGATACGAAATCCTATTTTTGTTTTACTCGCAGAGATCGGTTTTGTTGATAAACAATGTTCTTTCTTTCGTTTCTCCTCGTGTTTTTACGCGATTCCAGCCGAAATGAAAGACAGAGAGAGACGAAAAATAATAAAGAATAAAACCACGATTGCACAACCACCAAATGGCACACTGGTTGTTCGAATGGACTGCGTTTTCGTTAATTACGAATTATGTAACGTTTTGTTTTCCTTTTGTCGTTGCGCTTTGTTAATTCAAGTGTTAAATTGCCGACAAGTTCGCGCGAAATTGCAATTAAAATGTCCGGCGCGAGGAATCTTCGTGCGTTCGGCGAAACAAATTAATAATCAATGGCGGGCGCGCGTTTCTACGAAATCTGATAAAAAGCGGCCGCGCAGACGGTTCCCGCGACGATTTCAATCTGAACGGGCGCGTGTCGGCGCGGGAACACGAGTGGCAGGTTTTGGTAGCAGGAGATCGCGGCACCGAGTCAGACGAGGGATCAATCGTTATTAATAAACAATCACGGGGTGCAATTCACCAGACAAAATTTGTTGATTACGATTGCTTGTTAACTTTTATCTGATATCACAAAATGTTTCGATGCAACGAATAAAATGATAAATTATAAGAAGAAAAATGAGAGAGACGGAGATTAGAAAAGAGAAAATTGCGAAGCTACGAGCCCAAATAATTAAAAGACGGTAAACAACAAAATCGTAATAATAATGAAGTTATAAATAAGTCGATAGAAATAAAATGCTTAAGAAATGAAGTAAACAATACGTTATATAAGAAAAAGTAAATAATATTATAGAAAACGAAATGAATACAATTAAAATTGAAGTTAATTCAATTATTGGTTGCAATAAGAAAAACTTAAATTTTATATAACAATGAAATGTTAATTTCACTATTGCGATAGGATTAAAATTTTGATAAAATATAGGATTACCGGCATTTATATTAAATATATAAATGAAATGAATAGTCCGTAAATTCTCATTAAAGGAAACAAATGCCTTATTCGAAAGTGTTTTCGCGCTGAAGTTGTAAACACTTCTTACAAAGGGTCATTATTTGTTTATGTTTGGAAAAATCTTTATTATCGCGTGGTCTATTCATGTTTTGTCAATGTGGACACGTGACTTCGAAACCACTTTTTATTCTGATATTAAACCTTTTGTATAACAAATATTTTGTAAAATTATGTATTACTGAACAATTTGCGTTATTCATTGAATCAATGGATATTTTGTCATTGGCAGTACCATGATTCAGTAAAACAACATAATTCTAATCAAATGTAAATAGAATTTGTATGATATAAATTAACAAATTTGCCATTTAATTTGCAGTATGTGAAGAGATTAATATTAATAACTGATTGCGTATTGTTAGATTTATATTTGAAATAGCCTAAAATAATTAGAATCATTTTTAACATTCATTTTGATAGTTATATATATATAGTACAACATTATGTATTATTTATTGTACTGTATGATGTATTTACATTTATTATATATTATTCATTTATTAATAACAATAAAATTATCATATCCAATAAAAACAATTATTCAATAAGTATAATGTGAAATATAAAAGTGAAATAAAAATACCGCGTTTATATCTGTATTATGTTATTCAATCTTATTATGGTCCATCTCATTAAACAAACATAGTGTCTGGAGTGTCAAACAAAGACGCCGAAGCATTTTCATAAAACAGTATTCGAAACGATATTTCCATAGATTCCAATTTCAAATTCTATTACATATAAAACGGCTCAAACCGTATTACAGTTCAATGACAATTCAGACGTGTACGATAAAAAAAATATATATATACATATATAAACCAAAGAATTCTTAATTCTTTCATTGATTCAATGAATTAAAAAACAAAAACTTAATTCATAACAATAACTAAGATCATAAGCACACAAAAAAAAACAAATAATTACGTAGGAAGTAGTTTTAAATGAAATACAAAAGAAAACAATAATCATCGATACTAAAAGTTGCAAACGTAATAATAAGATTCTGAAGATGCATCAGAAAAATGTCCTTTGTTAATTAAGCAGATTGTTTTAAACAAACTAAAACTAACTTTCAATTCAATAATAAACGCATCATAAAATAATAAAACAATTAATAAAATAAACTGAAACAGTCAAAGTTCTTTTTTTAAATATTAATTAATTAATGTTTGTTATTATTATTATTATTATTTTGTGTATAATCTATAGGAACCGTATCTCCTGAGTTAAACCACGTGCATAATTAATCAAGATTTGTAAAACAAATTGATTTTTAAAATCGGATTTAAAGTAAGAAAATATACAGCCATTAATACCCTTTATGCATGTAAATCTGAAATTGTATCAAAATAAACTGTTCGTATTTGATCAATACTAACAACCCTATATCTGTAATGAACATTAAAAATTATCGAAAATTGCAAAAATAATGACTCAATTAGAAAAACAACAAAACATCAGTGAATTACTAGGATCAGCCAAATTTGATATAATCTGTAAGGTTACACTAGTGCATATCAACATTACATATATAAGATATTATATATAAATTAATATTATTTTTATTATATAATAAAATAAATTAAATTTACTCTTCATTATAAAGTCTCAAAAATGTATTGTAAAATAAGTACACTGTTGAAAACAAAAAATTTTTTTTCCTATTATCCTATAACTCCACAGTAATAAAAAAGAAAGAAAAAACGTTTGCAAACAAAATTAAGAACAAAAATGACTATTCAAAATCAGCACGCTAACACGAAACCCGTTAAATCTATCACTATTAAAACTTAAGCGTTTAAGCAGTAAATTTACCACAAAATCGACTTCACGTTGCCAATCGTGGCTCGAAAACGTTTCATTACCGTTCTTCGTATTCGGTTAGCATTTGAATGCTACTGATTTCAATTGCAACTTTAATCATTTAATTGAATGCATTTATTTAATTTCGACTTGCTTTCAAGTAAACCTCCGTATGAAACAACAAAAACACGTACATAACAACAAGAATAAAAGTCAACATCAACGAAAATTATACGCAAACAAGAACATGAACTTAGAAAAAAAAAATAAATAAAAAATAAACAAACACAACAATATAATACAAAAACAATGACCGTCGATGCTAAAAAATCATTAACAAAACGTTTGTTTTCAGATTGCGCGGCGAGGACGAACGAAGCGAAAAGCGCGTCGCGTAGTCCCCGAAGGGTAAGCGCGCACGCACGCACTGCGCGACCCCTGCGACGCGCGGCCACCTCGGTACGCCGCCTGCTCCGGACGTAGCCGTGATGCGGGCCGCGGAACGCGTCAGCGCAGGTCGCTTACGTATTTCGGTGGAATCCCGTAGGCGCCGCGTGTCGAAACTGGGAAACGTTCGAGTCGAAAGCACCGTGCGGACGGCAGGTGCCCGCGGGCCCCAGGGCCGTACCTACGCTACCTCTCTCGCTCTCTTTCTCCCTCTGTCTCTCGATTTTCAACTTCGATTACTGACCGGCGTTTCTCAATGAGCCCGTCTCAATGAAACGTCCGTGCTGTTAACTCGAGGCATTTACATCGTGGCCGATTCCACGGACGTTCGTCAACAAACGTGTCGCCCGAAACGAAGCTTTTTTTATTCGGCGCTGTCGAATTGAACGGGGGCATTATTGCACGAAGAACCGCTCGGTTTCGGTGCGCGGATTTCAAGTTGTTTATGTAAATCCGCTTACCACGCGGAACCAAACAGCGCGAATGCTGAAAAAAAATGTATACGAATATGTATAAACAAGGAAATAAATAAATAAATAAATAACAGAAAAAGAAGGAATTAATAAAATCGCGTATATAAAAATTAATAAAACCTTGTTGTGTCGGCTTTCTACGTTTCAATTGGCAAAGTACGTGTATTGAAATCAATAAACACAATTTAGCAGATTTTTCGCGTTTTGCCTTACTGCGCGGCCTTTTTATTTCCCCATTAGGAACATACATCGCCGTGCGAACAAAAAGATCACAAGTAGGTTAATTGTTGTTATTATATTTGATACGTTCATATTTGTGCACACTTAATATATATATATATTTTACATTCGAATAAATCAGTGCGCGAACTATATTTACCCGACCCAAGCAACCAGCCGAATATTTTCGTTCCATCAATATTCAAGTAATTGCAATTATTATTATTTTTTATTCATCCACTGCTTTCTTTTAATTAGTCAACTCCGTGCGTAGTTCCTTACTTTTCATCGAACCTTTCGATCGACTTCGCCGTACAATAAACGCAATTATTTAAATTCTTGTTTCGTAAAAATAATCGGTCGTTGATTATCGTCAATACAAATTCGAAACGATTGTTATGAATAAAAACATGGTACTTCGGCAAGGTCAACAAACGAAATGCAAATGAGCCGCAAAAATGTCAACAAAGACAAAATAAAAACAAAGCCGAACAAGAAGTTACGGGGAAAGGGGTGGGTTGGGGGGGGGAGCAAGAAAGAAAACAAACAAAATAAATACAAGCTAAGGTACAAACAAAATCAAAAATAATACAATAAACACGGCGGGTACGGCGCAAGTTTGCTTTATACCGCGGTCGGCGAAAAAATAATTTTCGTTTTGTTGCTTTAACGGCGACCATAAGTCGCGTATAAAAAGCCGCTCGATTCTTGCTGTGCGCGCGCTTTGGCCGTATTATTTTTCAAACGCTATGAAATTAGTCGCTTTGCCATCGAAAGCATAAATTCGGCCGTTAATGTCACTGCCTCGTTCAAGGGAAAACATTAGAAGCAAAGCTCCGTTCCTCGGCAAACAAAACAAAAAATTTGACGCAAAGTCGCGAGCACGCGCGCGGGGCCACGCGAAATTGTGCACGCTGTTTGCTTTTCATTACCGAAAAAGTTGACGCTATTTGCACTCCGCCGTGCAAATGTTTAAGCGTTTATAATTACAATTCAAGGTTCCGGAAAAGCCGCTATCGCTGATCTAATAAAATCGTTTCGGTTTTTGCCCGCGTCGATTGTAATTTATTGAGCGATCTATGTAATTTAGAAATCTGCTTTATTTGAGAAACCACTTTCTCCCTTTTTCTGCGCGCTCGCAAGAAATTTAAGCAGATTACGTTTTTGCCGATGGAAGTAATGGATTTAGATTTATTCGGGGGGAACAAAAAGAGAAGGAAGGTACGAAAAAAATAATGAAAAAAAAAAAAAATAAAATTCTAGTCCCGATTGCGATTCGCGCCAAAAACAACAGTAATGTTAAACGAAAAGTCAGCACAAAAATTGTAAAACAATTTAAAAAAAACTTAATAAAAATAAAAAAAAAGAGAAAAATTATAAATAAAAATTTAAATAAAAAAATATTAAATTATTTGATTAAAAAAAAAAAAAAAAAAAAAAAAAAACAAAAAAAAAAAAAAAAAAAAATCAAAAAAAAAAAAAAAACAAAAAAAAACACAACAA
>JABFQC010004376.1:0-12753 GCA_022817085.1 Psilanteris sp. ZL-2020
TCTTCAATTTAGAGTCAGTATCAGCTTATGGCTGTTTGATAAGCTTTTGCTTAATTTTATAATTTTGATTTATTTAGACGTTATTTTTATTTTATTTTATTAATTTGACAGCTTTATAGTTTGAGATCTGTGTTATACGATTAACGTGTTTCACAGATGCAAACCAAACAAGCAGTTTAACATTCTCTTTTTCCATTTTTAACATCTTATTATTAATTATTAAATTTTAATTGATTAGAGTCATTCGACTAGCGTCTAGTCGATTAATTTTTAATATCATATTTAACAATCATATAATTTACGTTAAAAACTATGTTTCTAAAGCAATTAATATTTTTAAAGCCTTAGCTGGTTTAGATTGGTCATTACACCCTACAAACTTACTGAACATACAAAAGGTTATAAAATAAAGGTCTAATCTTAATTGCAACTATTTCAAAATTGCATTAATAATTTAAAATGCATTCTAGAAGTTTCAATATGTTGCATTGAGAGTAGTTTTAGGTTTAATGATAACTACCTATTAATGTCATATAACATCTTGCATGAGAATATACACTGTTTGGAATCGCGTGAGATGTGGATAACACGCACGCGCGGTCCCCGCAGTGAGTAGCGGCAGTGCTGCAAGATAGTGCAGCCAGATTATTCTACCACAGTCGCACGCCCTATTTGTGTGGTCCCCGTTCGGCGGCAACGAACACATACATGCGCAAAGCCTGTATCGAAAGACTTCGAGCGAGCGTGACGTATCGTGTGACATCATAGGAATGTGGGTTCTCATTCTATGCTTTATGTTTTCATGAATGCTCTTTACGCCTTATTAGCAAAGATTTAATTTCAGGAATGCAACAAATAATGCTTTTAAAGCGTTGCAATTAATTTGTGTGAAATACAAATTAATATTTATTAATGAGATTATAAATAAATTAAAGAAACAACCACGGGCAAGATTTTAAATACAATCTATAAACCAATGATTGCATATGTGAATAATGGTTTAGTGGGTAGCGCGACGGTCTGTCGCAATTCGAGGACATGGTTTTGGTACCTAGCAAAACATTTTATATTATATTTACATTTTTTATCTTAGTTTTAAAATCGTATAATCCAGTTGAAATTAGATTTATCTTTTTTTTTTATTTTTTTCCTTTATTGTTTACCTTTCTTTGTGTTCAATATTGCCTTCATTATTGATGTGATATTGTAAATTTGGTTTGATATCCGGCATTTATGATTTATTAATTCAAATTATATTTGTTTGAATTTATATGTTAGATTTGTTTGTATTTGTAGTGTCACATCATTGATTCGCTATTTCGGCAATCGATGCATGTTCGAAAATGATAGGCGTGTTTGCGATTCCCCTCTTATCAATTTGATGCACGCGATCCTTGCGCGTTATCATTCGTGGGGTCACGCGCGCACTGTCACAAAAGAGTTCGCTAACGATCTTTCGGCGCAACGGTTCACTCATTCAGAGTGACCTTTAAGCCGTTAATTGGTATTAGATTTTGTTTTACCGGTTACTAGAAGGTTTGTACGGTGAAGGGCTTATATTCCTTTTTTCCGCATCTCCTCAATTCGTTAAGTGACCTTTTCCATATTTCCTTGACATACGGTTCAGTTATCGCCGTATTCTTTTCGCGCGCACGGTGTCTACGTGACGTGGCGACTCCTTTGGTCCCATTAGTGGGAAGATTTAAACGCAATTCAATTAGCTTATATTTTATTGCATTGACTTTTGTCATTTTTATAACATTGATTTGTCTAGTTGTGGTATGTGGTGTGTCTTGTATGTATAGTGTAATGACTGTTGTATAAATGCTGATTGATATGACAGTCTTTCATATTATAATCACGTGTGATTTAGTTATTTTTAAATTACAAGCGTTGTGTCAACGGATTTTATGTTTGAATTCGAAGTTTTCAAACTTTGACTCACCGAAGTACTCGAATTTAGCTTCTTATTTCTCATCAGCGCGTCAGCTGATTCATAACCGTGAGCTGTTTTTATTTAGGTTTAGTTTTATTTTATTTTATTAGTTTATTTTTATTTTATTAGTTTTATTTTGAATTTTATTTTGATTTTGACATTTTTAAATTCAAGTTTTTAGGCGACTATTCTGTGTGGACTAGCTTTCGCGACGTGTCCATAACGATCATTCATACACGATAACTCATTATCGCCCGTTCAAAAATTTCAATACCTTAAAGCTAGTTTGGAGCGCGAAGCGAGACACCTCGTATCCGCTCCTGCGCCCACAAGCGAAAATTACCACACCGCGTGGAATCATTGGTAGGACAGGTACGAAAACTAATTCATTTGTTGACTTAATTGTTTGACAAAACCCTCAGGCGTCAATGGGAAGCATCCCTCTCGTCAAAGTCCGAATTGCCCTCTATCGGATGACTTTAAAACATTCTTGGGCGGTAGGATCAGAACATTGGACGCGATCCGATACACTTCCAAGTCTGCCGAAGACAAAAAGTGTGATGAGTTCATTCAAGAAACTGTATCGAGATAAATTCCTTCGGGAGGATAAGTTAACGACTAAACTTCGTGTTGTATTCAACGCGTCTAGCAAAACCAGTTTCGGTATAAGTCTAAATGACGCCCTCATGAGATCTGAAATTACATACGAATTTGACAGGAGTCATCATAACTGGCATGTGTTTCGTTATGTTCTAAATGCGGACATCGAGAAAATGTTTCGACAGATTCTCATACATCCGGACGACCGTCGCTACCAATGCGTATTATGGCGCGACGATTGTACTAAAAACTTAACAAAGGACACGTTGAATACCGTCACTTACGGTACCGGCCCAGCACGTTATTTAGCTATCAAAGTCATTCGAAAAATAGTCAGACTTTCTAGCGTCGAATTTCCACTAGCGACTAACGTTCTGATCAGAAATATTTACGTCGACGACTTACTTTTCGGTCATGACAATAAAGAACATTTAACGCTCATGAAGCAACAGGTTATCTACGTTCTAGATTCAGGCGGTTTCAAGTTAAAGAAATGGGCCTCGAATCACGTGGGACTTTCGTCCGATGTCGGAAAAACCGAGTTTCAATTATTGCATCCCTCGAATTGTGCCACTCTCATCAAACTTCTCGGTTTGTAAGGTAAGGACAATCAGTCGATTTGATCGGTTTCTCGGATGCGTCGTCATTTGCATACTCAGCTGCAGATTATGTCCGGGTAGTGAACACCCAAGGACAATGTTTCCCTACTTATGGCGAAAAGCAAGGTAGCCCCGATTAAGACCATTCGTATACCTAGATTGGAATTGTGTGGTGCTATACTACGCTAAAATGCTATACTACGTGACGTTGAAATGCTCTTCACTGTTGTTTTTCATGCCATACGGTGCTTTACATATTCCAAGATCGTGTTGGCATGGTTGAACAAAATGCCCAGCCATTGGTCGACATTCATAGGTAACCGCAATTCGCGCTGCAAACCGAGTTGCCAGATGAGTTATGGTGGCACATTAGATCGAAGGATAACTTCGCAGATCTGAATTCGAGTGGACTGACAGTTCCCGAGTTGATCAATTCAAGGCTATGGTGGCTCGGTCCCACCTGGCTTGTCAGCGATCAGTTTGACAAGACGATTCAAAGCGATTATTTTGAGACAGTAGAAGAAGCTAGAATCTTAACCAATTTAATGGTCACTCGTGAGAAATGGGACGTCCTCGATAAGTTTTTATCATGGCCAAAACTTGTACGAGTGATAGCGTCTGTAATTCGATTTGTGAGGCGAACTAAGGAGCGAATTTATCCCGCAAATAGTTCTCTAACGTACGATGAAATACAGGCCTCCAAAGTCGTTATATACAGCGAAGTCTAAAGAGAACAATTTCCCCGTCAGTTAGCGGCATTATCCAGATCCGAGCAAGTGGAATCCAAATCCGCGCTTTATAATCTAAATCCGTTTCTAGAAAAAAATAAATTAATACGCGTAGGCGGTCGAATCACCCGCTGTACGCTGAATTACAACAAAAGGCATCCAATCGTGTTGAAGGCATTGCCAGGCTATTACATTTCATGGCGGGATACAACTCAGAGAATCCTCAGAGAATGTACAAGGTGTATTAGACAGCGTGCTGAAGTCACTTCCCAGCTGATGAGCGATTTGCCAACAGAACGATGTACTCCATCTCGCCCATTCACTTATACCGGCGTAGGTTACACCGGTCCATTTTCTATACGCACCGCACGAGGACGATGTACAAAATTTCAAAAGGGTTGGATAGCTGTCTTTATTTGTTTAGCTACACGAGCTACACATCTCAAACCTGTTTCCTCTTACTGTTCTAGCGCCTTCTTATCTCCTTCGAACGATTTTCAGCGCGTCGCGGAGTTCCAAAAGTAATTTATTCAGACAATGGAACAAACTTTCAAGGTGCGGAGACGGAATTTAGACGTGCAATCATCGATTCCCTGCGCAATCCCGACTTGTACAACCTGTATGCAATCGATAATTTGTATTGGAAGTTCATACCTCCGTCAACTCCTTATTTTGGAGGACTATAGGAGTAGGCGTGAAGTTGGTGAAACACCATTTGCGACGCTCGCTACATAGCTATACGCCCACATTTGAGGAGTTTTCAACCCTTCTTGTTTAGTGGAAGCTTCCCTGAATTCAAGGCCTCTAACTCTATGGTGTCGGTTGTCACCGCCAAACCGGTCACGTTGTCCGACCTATTCAAGGTCGTGGTCGTTTATGGGGAGTCCGTATCTGTACCCCTTTATAATATCCGCAAGTACACATTGTGGACGCATTGGCATAAGCTGGGAAAAGTAAAAAACTTCTTCGACCAAGATGGCGATGTGGTGAGGACAAAGCTGCCGAAGATGTCTTGAACCCTTAGCGGGTGTTAAGGGGGACCGGGATGTTCGAGATTATATTCGTATTTTATATTTCAAAACATTTTATATTATATTTACATTTTTTTATCTTAGTTTTAAAATCACGCAAGGCCCTAGCCAGTGATATACGGGTTTCATTATGATAGCGTGAATGCATTAGCGACTTCACGCTCGTTCATTTCGTCATAGCGAATTCGCGTGCCCTCACTTGTTGACTTCGTAGGCGCTTACTTCTGTTTAGCGACTTCGCGTGCGCTCATTCATTGCAGCGACTTCACGGGCGCTCATTTGTGTTTAGCGAAAGATTATATTTTTAGTTTGAAAATAATAATAATTTAATTGATTATTTACATGTATATTTGGTGGGTAATTTCCCAGATAACATTTAATGCTTGGGCATTATGCTATATATTTAATATATACATTAAATACTATTTAATACATTAACAAATATAAATATCATACTCATTATCGTTATAATTACATCATTTGGTACATATTTATGATGTCATTTTAATAATAACTGTAACAATTATAATGATATGCATAAATATAAATATATGTACTAATTAAGCATATCTGTCTACACTTCGAATAGTGTTTAAGATTTCAATAAAACCAGCTTTATTTTAGTTTTATTTTATCTTATTTAAGTTTAATTTTTTTAGTGAACAATACTTCACACTTATTATTCAGGTTCTAAACCTGTTGGTTATTCCGAGATTGTTCGTTAAAAATCTCGGCATGCATCATAATAACGAAAATATGCACAATTATGTATTTAAAAGCGATAATACAACTCCGTATTTTACGCTTTCCATACGCATATTTCGTATTGTTTTTATAACAAGTAAATACGCGGAAAAATTTCCCCCTTCTCCCCGCTTCACCGCGCCAGAAAGCTATTGCGACGTCACGTCACGGGGAACGACGTCTAGAAAATTTAAGACGATCATCTCCAATAGCCGCCGTGGTCCAGTGAATAAGCCGTAGAATCACCGAAACCGGCGAGTTCGATTCTCGTATGCTGTATTTTATTTTAAATTATTTTAATTAATTCCCCCTTCCCTTACCTCTGCCCCCCTCGTCGAAAACCGACGCGTGACGTTACTTCGCTCCATACAGGCCCAGACAAAACGACCTCTGGGCGAATGAAGGGGAGTGACGTCATCTTTTTGTCCATTAGTGGCTCTATACTACTCATGTGGGCAAAATCTTGCATTTTATTAAAAAAGCGAAATTTAATACTGCAATAAAGGAAAACACTATTCAGTTACATTACACGTGAAGAGCCCCTTAACGATTTTCATTGAAAATTATATTAATATTAACAAATTATAATTTGTTATTATGTAATTTATTCATAAATTGAATAAATGAAAATGCCGATAATGTCGTATTTCTTATTCTGCCCTGTAAATCTGTAATACCATATTTACCGCGTGGTAATCTGCCTTGTTTGTTACATCTGTTTTACCGACGCGTTGAAGGAGAATCTGAATCAGTGAACTCGGCATTCATGTCTGCCACGATCCCCGATCGCCTTTACTCGGCGACTACGAAGTCGTCCGAACGGGGACGGTCCAAAGAATCTGAGAGCACTGCATTCAGCTCAACAGTATCAGAAATGCGAGATATAGCTATATCAAGCGTAAAAAATGGTCACCTCGAGTGACTTACAGAACCTCTATACACTCGCCGTTGCTGGCAAAATGTCTTGGCTACCGCAGTCACTCTCTCAGGAGCAACCAGAGTATACTTATTTTACTCCAAATTCATACCGTAGAAGTTTAATTGTTCATCCGGGAAATTGCGCTATTCATGCGCTTTACAGACCTATTCTGAATTTATGGAAGTTAATATACCTTGGGTGTAACATACGGTAGACTGTGGTCAAGACTATGGTCGGCTGATTCAGCCCCCCAGAGGAAAACTCACAGAAAACCCCACAGGCAAAGATTCTCAATCATGAAGAAGCTGCCCAGAAAGGTATGAATAAATATACATACTTACGTTGCGCACTAGTCACTCGAAAACTGATTGATTTATGCTATTTCAGCTGGCCTTATATATCTTTTTGAAGGTGAAACTCTGTTAAAGTTCGGAATTTCTTCCGGAAAGTTCGAAATGACCCGAAAGTGACCATTCTCCCCATATGACCCACTCCGATCATTGATATAAAAACATATCATGATTTGTTTATAACTGAGCTCACGATTAATCATGTTTAGTCACGTTCATTAAAAGTTTAAAGAAAAATGTATTTTGAATTGTTTTATCATTTAATTTCAAACCACGTGGTCAACGATTTATTATTTTATATCTCATTTTAATCTAATTTATTTACTTAATGGTCAAGCAATGAAAAATTTAATTAGCAATTTTAATAAATAAAAGTATAAATTTGTGCAATGATATATTAGAAGTATGCAGTAATATATATTAAATTACTCCATAAAAGAAAAATTATGATGAATGACATAATTAATGCAGATATGGTTTTGAATTTAGTTAATAATGCCAAGAATGGACCCGAAGACAGAATTTAGTGAAACCAGATCCATTTGAATTAAATAAGTGTATGTTTAGAAAAATGTTTCGTTCGAGAAACTCATAGCGAGACAATGTATAAATATTACATCATCCTATATTAAACCTCATACTAGAATAATTGATTAATTGTTTCGATAAATAAATACTTTAATTATTATATTTTTAACTCCGGTGTAGCAGAAAATATAATATATATTACTGCATACTTCTAATATATTATGGTACTAATGTATACGATTTATTAAAATTTACAATTCAAATTCTGATTGCTTTCCCCTCTCAGCATTGAATATTAAAACTGTGATATGCCATTCGAAGGCATCTTTCAAATTAGTAGTACCAATCGTAACAAAGCCCACGACCATGTTCCTCGATCAAGACCCACGATAGTGAATAAGGCTCTAGGCAGTTGACAGTTAAGGGGGTTCTTCAAGTCTAATGTGGCAAAATAGTCTTTTTTTTATTGCAGTATTAAATTTTGCGTTTTAATAAAATCCAAGAATTTGCTTACATGTTTTGATAGTGGGAAATTATTTTTCTGCAATAAATTTAAAATTTCAATTAATATTCTCGACTTAATTAGTAAACACGTTTTGTTATCACCCCGAAAATGAGTTTTCTATTTGCGATTTCAATTTTATGGTAAATTGATTTCTGTTACATTCAATAAATTCTATAAAAATGGGAAAATGTGGCTATATGCGAAAAATAAATGTATTGAATAAATTAACGAAAATATAACGAAATCTGCAATATCTGTCAAAATCGATTGCAGAACCACTTTAAGTACACGAATTTTGTTAATGACGCACGTGCATCTTCGTGCATCTCGATTCGCACACCTGTGCGAACAAAACAAAAACACAAAAAAGTGTCAAATATCAATTTGAATAATACATATAATACCTAATTTTAGACATACATTGTAAATAATTTTAAAAAATTACACCAGCCGATAATAAAATTACAATAAAAATCGATTTATATGTATTTATTGTATTTATATTATGTACAATACATAATTCTATGAAATATTAATATAAATTATGTTAGAACTGATGTGTAAATAAAACAAGACTATTGCACACGTGGCGCCACGCCAAATTTTTAGACAAACCTTGAAACTCGGTTCTCGAGTCCACATATAGAACTTTACATAGGCCTGGTTTTGAATGAATTAATAAACTTCTCCCATCTATGTAGAATGTACTAAAGTATTTATGTTTTAATTCAATATAAAAAAAATAAATAATTAAAAAATAACACTTACATTAGACACATTAGGTACATTAGACTTGAAGAACTACTTTATAATATTAATCGTCAAATGTAATGAAAAACGGAAACAATTTTTTGAATCTAACTATTTAAATCTAATTAAACTATTTATTCTAAAATTTTTAAAATTCTAATGGCGTTTCCTTTGTACCTCAAATGCAACTTTGAGTTTAGTGAATATCAGTTTTTATGAGAACTGGTGTTCTTTAAACCAGATTTGGTGTTTTAACTTAAGTAACATAATTACAATAGCAATTTCATACTTGGCATTTTCACTTGATATTTTAATTTGGAGACTTACGTTTTAAAATTCGAAATGTAACCTAACCATGAATTAGGGTGGTTTAAAGAACACGCGTTTTCATAAAAAAAAACTGAAACTTACTCGACTTACTCGGCACACAGCTAATACGCGTACACATTCACGCATGGGTGTGCGAACAGCGGCACACGAGGACGCACGTGCGTCAACGGCAAAATTAGCAAACGCAACTGTCAATATTTATTTTTGAATAAGTTTTATTAGATTAAAATATCAGAAATTTTACAGATTAAATTCGATTGAATTTTAACTTAAAAATTATGTGTAAGTTTAGTTGAGTTTGCAACTTAATGTATTGATTAAATAGGTATGAAAACAAAATTGTGATTAAGCCTGATTTTCAATACATGAGAAAAAGGTTCATAAAACTAAATAAATAACAACAAATCAACTCGAAATAAAATATTATATTGTAATTTAGTTTAATGCTTGAAAGAAATTGTTTAAAATATTGATATATGAATTAAATTCTTTTAAGTAGGAATAAAACTAAATTGATAATAATGAATTATTATTAGTAAATCAATATAGGGTTTGAATAACAAAATCAACTATTGATTAAATAAACCAGATAAACAAAAATGAGATATAGAAATAAAG
Organism: Psilanteris sp. ZL-2020; assembly: GCA_022817085.1. Classification (NCBI taxonomy): domain Eukaryota; kingdom Metazoa; phylum Arthropoda; class Insecta; order Hymenoptera; family Scelionidae; genus Psilanteris; species Psilanteris sp. ZL-2020. The sequence goes on from JABFQC010004376.1 coordinate 9,639, forward strand.
ATTTAATTTAGTCTAAAATATTAATGCATGAGATAAAATTGTTAAAGCTATATATAAAATTCAATAAAATCCAATAAAGCTGAATTGATACTGATAACTGCATGTCAGCGATTTAATATTGTAAATGAATAATGAGATTAATGATTATTTAAATGAATCAGGTTAAAATAAGATTAATTATTAATTTAAGTAAAAAGAATTAAATAATGACCACGTGGTCTGAGATTAAATGATACAAAAATGCAAAATGAAATTTTTCGTTAAACTTTCGATGAATGTGATTGAACATGATCATTGGTGTGCTCAGTTAGCATAATTGACGCGCGGATCAATTATTAATAAACAATTAATAACATCTTATAAAGATGTATTTGACCAATTTGACAGACAATTTCAATCATGTATTATGATAGCCACTAATTGTGGTTTTTATATAAGGGACACTTATGTGTGTCTCCTCTATTAGCACAAATGACTACTCTTTAAAATTTAAAATAAAAATAATAAAATTTATTGTTAGATATTAGCGTTTCGTTCCATTACTTATTTTCAACTCTTCAGTAAGGCTAAAAAGTAAGTCATTGCCTTAGATGCGATGAGAATGAATCTCGATGTTATATGTATATTATGTTTTAAACTAGGTTGTGAGAAAGATGAAAAATTATTCATACAGTTTAAAACAATAGTATATATTAATATCTTCAGACATAAATCTGCTCTAATGTCTTTTTTAATTACAAATTAATGTCTGTATATATTTATTATTTATAAAGATGTATTTTTTGACCAATTTGACGGACAATATCTATCATGTATTATGATAGCCGCTGATTGTTTTTTTGTATGGGACACTTATGTGTGCCGCCTTAATTAGCACAAATGAGTGCTCTATAAAATTTAAAATAAAAATAAAAAAATGTATTGTTAGATATTAGCGTTTCCTTCTATGACTTACTTTGAATTCTTCAGTAAGGCTAAAAAGTAAGTCATTGCCTTAGATCAAATTGCTTATTATTATGTAGCCCGCAATGGCTAGCAATACGGGCAAATCTCGTTGCCGCACCTCAGAGAGTGACGGCGAGACCCAACACATTTCGCTCGAAACGGCGGGTGTACGGAGGTCCTCTGAGTCACTCGAAGTGAGCGTTAGTTAACAAAGGGCTGCATTGCAATTTCCCATTCGATTGAGCTAATTGGGACGATTTTGCTGAGGATTCGCCCGAATCGGCGGTCGTCACCAGATATCGTCCGTGGTCAAATCATTCACGTCACTCAAGTAGAACGAATAATCGAATGGAGAAATGATGTGAATACGTGTGATAGATCAGAATGTCGAGTGAGTATTCTTACAAGTGATAATTACTTTTGTTTGAAATTTCATTTAATATCATGAAGGTTCGGTCGACCGAGAAAATTTAAAGTTCTAGAGGAGAGAGATAGAGGTAACAATAAATATATATAACAGGTTTTCATTTAAATATATAAACCTATAAAACCTATAAAGATCCAGATAACTAATCCAGGGTCTCGAAAATTTATATGATGATATTGAAGTTTCTCTTTGACATTGCCATGCGATAACGTTATGACTTCATCTCTAATAGTTTCGAGAATAAGCCGAAAATTTACAACGTTAGATGTTATCAAAGACACATCCATCATGACACCTAGCTTTGGCACACATTGAAAATAAGGAATAACCATCACCAATTTTGATTCTAGGGAAAGATGTCGCTTTGATTGTTGTTGGTTAGGTCATAGAAGAATCATCAGTTTAATCTTCTCAGCGTTAAAAAATATAGGCGATGCTTAACACAGCACTCATATATATGAATTATTTTGAATATCAGTATTGACTTTGAATTCCCCTAGATGTTCTAGGGTATGTCTAGGGGATGTCTTTCTGTCCCATGGAAGATCACCTAGTTGCAATAAGGAACCATTATTAATGTTATATTATGGCCACTATTGAAAATGTGCTATAGAAAGGTTCGGAGAGATCTAGATATGACGGCTCTGAAGGCGTTATACTTTTTCCCATAAGAACAAGTACAGCTGCCTAAAAAATAAGTTTTATTTTAAAACATAGTTCATGTATGTTTCTTGCTTACTGAAAATAATCATAAAGTAAAAGAAAAAAAGGGTATTGGAATATGATTTTGTATCATATGTAGAGAAGACATCGCATATTTCAAAAATGTTATGTGATGACATTCTTATTAAAAAGGAAGAATGTCGTTCAGTGTCTGCATCGTAATTGTTAATGCGAGTGGACCAATTTTTATACATGAAAGATGGTACAAGTCTTGTTACAGATGGTACAAACATTCATACAAGAAAAGGGTGAAGGTAAAGAAACTGACATTCTCACGACTTCTCCAATGGAACCCAAGATAACTCGCCTGTCATTTCCTTATGAAACCCAAGGGATCACGTTTCCCAAAGCATGATTGAATCATTCAATAAGGATGCTTGTCGCTTTCCCGACGGAACCCGAAATGACATTTCTGCACTTCAAAACTATGTTATGACCTGCCCTTCTTAATGAAATCTGGTCAATGATACACCTCTAATGATCTTAGCAGACCTTTATTTGTCGCAAGTAAATTTTCATAATATAATGGGGCATAAAAATATAGGTGACGCATTGCGCATTATAATGTATGGAAGTAGCCCCACAGCCAATAAACTGCTTATCCTAACTGGAATATTTCTGCGGGTACTTTTGCTTTTATTTAAAAACTTTATTCAAATAAAATTTAAAAAACCTTAATTTAACTAACTAAAAATTAACAAATTTATATAAATATCAATGTTATTAACTCAACACATGCCGGTATTTTGGTCGATTTTTGTCTTTTTATATTGCATTCTGCTTTAATAACAGAATTTCTCTCACAATTTCTGAATTGGCTAATTCCTAAACGAGCGTAGTGGTAAACCAGATTAAATTGGTGGTGGAGCTTAGTGGTGAAATAATTTTAAATTCATTTCGCTTTAATTAAAAGTATAATATTAATTTTTTATGAATTTCGTTGTTGTTGATCCCAACCCATTCCCCAAATAGGAATTAATATGCAAATTGATAAATTTTATATTTTGTTCGGTATAAAAT
>JABFQC010004377.1:0-12753 GCA_022817085.1 Psilanteris sp. ZL-2020
GTTAAAAAAGTGTCTTAGATGTCACGATTTTAAGATACAAAATGACTTATTTAAAGCACCAGCAGACTTAAGACACACGCACAGAAATTATATAGTTGAGTTAAGTTCAATAAAATATTTCTTAAATATTTATACTTTTACTGAAGCGTTTAACATTTTTTTACAAAATTAGTGTGTTGATTCAAATAAAAAACATCAACAATATGACAAAATGATTGAAGTTGTTTAAATTTTGTTTATCTAACAAAACTATTTTGTTGAATGAAGCAACATTTGTTTGTCTCTGCAAAATATTTCTGTACGTACACAATATTGTGCGTTAGATTAAGACACTTAGACGTCTTAATTAAGTCGCTTTGTGTCTTATATTTTTAGCAGTGATTTCTGTCACGTGATTTCTGTGATAAACACTTTTCTATCACACACGGAGAGAACATTTGGTTGATTCAACCAAAAAATTTGTTAAAATATTTGGTACATTCAACCAAATTTTAGTTAAATGTACAAAATTTTGGTCAAATCAACAAAAGTTTCTCTGCGTGCACAATTGATATTTTATGAGTAATTTTTAATACTCGTTTTCTTTCCGCGTAATAGTACAATATATATACAATCGTTTGACTGAACTTAATCATCTGAAATTCTATTTCACACTAAACCTAATTTCATACATAATCCAATACACACCGCACTATATATACTCAATATTACTCCGGCTGCCAATTTTACGTCCAATTTAAGCACGACGCGCTTAATTTCGGATAAACGGCTTTCTTATTAAGCAAAACTCGCATCTAGATCGGAAATAAACAAACAAACGGATAATAAATAAACAAAAAAGCACGAACAAGAGAGCCGTGGTCGCGCGACGTACGTCGAAGATGACACCCATTGGCTGAAAGGACAGGAAAAGCCACTTCTTTACGTAAGTAAAGGATGTACCGGTTGGTGCTGGTCTGCTTTCAAGAGCCCGACATTTGGGTAATGTTCTCGGAAACACTGGAGTCGACATTAACCGCGTATCGTTCAGAATCATGCGGAAAATCTCGCGGAATGCCCGGAATGCTGATATTGAATTCAACATGGCCGTTCTCAGCAGGGTCGTTTCACGAGAACGTGAGCATCCAATGTGCACTTGTGACTTATACGTATACGTATAAAAGGTATCGCTGTGGTCGTGCGCGTGTACAAGAGTGCATGTGCACATGTACACAGCGGCGTGCAGGCGGCACGTAGATAGGGTGCTTTCGATGAGTGCGAAGGGGGTGGCTTCGGGAGGGTGGACCGAGCTTGGTTGCCAGGGCAACCATAGGGGAGACCATTTCATTCCGTTCACGGGACCGAGTCGACCGGCAAAATCCGTCGCTTTTTGCTTTCGGGCGAGGGAAAAAAAAGCGGCCAGAAGAGACGAGGAAGAACAAGAAGACGGCGGAATAAAAAGAGAGAGGGACGAAAAAAAAATACGAACGGAAAAGGCGAGATTCCAGCTGAAGGCACCGGAACGACGCTTAAAAGTCGCAAAGCTGCGAAGTAGACATTGTAGCTATATATATACCGCGCCTCGCGAATGCGTTGCTCCCAAAATGGATAAATGTTATGACAGTTCGACGATTGATACGTTTGTCGAATTATTCCACGGTTACGCGGGCGGAGTATCAGGGGGACGGAGGGCTCGCCCCGGACCCGCTATTGCGCAACAACGAACAATTAAAAGCGACGGAGTATAAATTTGGATTCATCGCGCGCCGCTGATAACGACCGGGCTCATTAAGTCGCGCGTTTATTTACAGCCGATGCCGGCGCCGAGGTGGCCCCGCAGCCTCGAGTTTGGCGCGGCGACCAAAGTTCGCACCCTCGTGGAAATTGAGCGCGCCCTGCTGACGTCGCGCAATAGAATTAATCTGACGCGGGATTTACGCCGCGTTTATTGTTCTTGTTCCGTTATCTGTAAACTTAATATCTTATGGCACGTGAAAAATGTCTTATTGTCAGGGAAGAAAAGGGTCCCCGAATTGAACTGATACGCTGTAAAAAGAAGTGTTCCGTAGGAAACGTTTTTGATGCTTTTTGGAACATTTATAGGTTTAAAACGTTTTATTTGGATGTATACAAACATTAGTATTAAAGAACACTTTAATAAATAGAAACGTTTGAAAAACAATTTCAGAACACTTGTTTTTACAGTGTAACTTTTCCGGTTTGTGCGCGACATCTATCGGCTAATCATTGACATAATCCCCAGTCGAAATTCATACTCTAAAATGGGTTCTATCAAATGACACATTAAACGTAAAAAAAAGTACAAAAAATAGAAAAAAATTTCTTTTTTAAACGTTTAAACTAATAAGTTTAGTATCTTTGAATTAATTAACAATCTTAATAAAACAAATTCATAACAAATAAAATAATGGAGGCAGTAAAGATTGAAAGGAGGCTTAAAATTGTAATATCAAATCTAGAACCTATTTTCAATCTCTTTAACCTAAACTGGAAATTTTAGACGTTTCGAGGTTTAAATTAGAGTCTACATTACCATTTACCTTTAACAATTTCAAAACTAATTTTTTAGGGTCAAAATAGCGTTAAATTTCGACTAGGAATTTCTGCTGGAATCGCAGCGGACCGCGGTTCGGTCGGAATCGAAATAATAATCGAAGACTAATTATCCGCGCCCACTAACGTTCGCGTCAATATAATCGTAATTAAAGTTGCGCGTCCATGGGCGGAACCCCGCGATAAGATTGAATTTTGTTCACGGCGTCGGTGCGACGTTCGGCCGACCCTACCGTCTCGGAGCGGCGCGCGCGGTCGCGAGCGCAGGCCTGCGCCTAATTGCCGCAGTATATTAAATTTAATATCTGGCTTCGGTTCCGACGCAAGGACCGAGGGCTCGTCGCCGAGCGGATATTAGGGAACTTTGCTCGGCTGGGTGTCGCTCTTGCAAAACCACCGAAACTCCGCGCGTCGTCGGCGCCGCGCCCGTCGCGCGTCCCTCGCCGGCGAGACCCCCTAACGAATCCCGATGTATCTGGAGCGGCGATAAATCGCTTCGCAATTGTAAACGTCCGACTCAGATCGCCAAGGGTCTCCCTTTCTTCGCCGCGCCGGAAAACCGCTTCGCCCGTCGCATCGCCATTTTGAAAGCCGAGAAATGAAGCCATTCCACTGAATCAGCGTATGCAGCGCCGCCGTCGAATTTAAATTGCTCATTTTTATTAAAGTTATGCCCGTCGTTTTTGCGATTAAGCGACGTTCGAGAGCGCGGGACGAAAAAAAGTGGGGGGAAGAAGAAGGAGAACCGAATTGTTTCCTTTAATGCATTTTGACTACTTAATTGAAATTATACAATTTCCCGCGGCCTTTGATTGAATAAATTTGAATTTCAATTAGCTCTTAAGTGTTTTACATAAAAAGTGGACACTTTGATCGGCCTTTTATAATTACCGAAAGGGTTTATGGTTATATATTAACAAAGCATTCGCTTGTTCCTCGGTGCATTCAAGCGATATAAGTAATAATCGCAGTCGTAATAATGGAAATAACGATATAATCATTTTATGGTGCTATAAGTCAAAACGGAGAATCATGCACAATAACCATAAATTAAAAGTTATGACAATTGAATCATATTTTCCTCACTGCGGTTGGAAGTGTCTGCAAAGGGTTGTTAGAGCCGCAATAATAGCAACGATTACGACACCTGTAATAAATTTTTGTCCGTCCTGAAAGGAGAGTATTCGAAATTGTACGTCCCATTGTACGCGCGGCTCGTCATTGTGTCGGCGCAAACCCAATCCGCGCGCAACCGACGCCGAATTGGATCACACCGAGAGCCGCGCCGCTCATTCGCGTATAATACGCGCGTGCATGATTTTACGCGTTAGCCTTTTTTCGCTCGTTTTTTTGTCCGTCCCTCCCGTTCCCGAAAACAATCAAAACCGACGCACGACGTTCACCGAAAGTGGATCGGACAGTTGCAAGCTCGTATCCAGCATTCTGCGATCGCGGCTTTAGGGCTACAGGTCGTCGTAAATCTCGAATGGCGATTAAATGTCAACCCGGAACGCTCTATCTGCTTTCTATGCGCCAGAAAACAATAATTCGATTTTAACGGCCATTAAAGCCGTTCGAACCATTTACACTGACGTTTTATTGGGTTTAAGTGAACTTGTCTGGAAGGCACTTTGCATTTCTTTTATATTTCGTCATTGACTTTATCATTTCGGCAATCAATTCGATCCCAAACTCGGGCCAGCCGATCGTGCTCGAGAACGCGCGCAATTTTCTTGCTGATTTCGCGTTCTCGTACGGCCGCGCGGAGCCCCGGAAGCGCCGACTCCATCGCGGGCCGTAAATAACGCCAACGACGGGGTTCGTTGCAAAAACTTGCAGACCAAATCGCGCGTTTCTGAGTCGCGTCGATGTCATTCTCGACGCGTATGATTTTCGCGGCGCGAATATACTTGTCAGCGCGGAATGGAAATCGCACGCACAGACGCCATTTTGCGCAACGACGCGCGTAATAAGCCGGAAGGAGTTTGCGTTATGGGAGAGTGTTTAATTATAAGCAATTAGAAACGCATCGGGGCGTGTCGTTTAAACGGATCCGTTGGATCTCGGCGCGGGATTTGAATGGGCTCCGCGCGATAACGGCCAAGTTCATTGATACGAAATCGCGGGGATCGACGCGCCAATGCCGTCGTTTTTGCGACTCGCGGTTTGATTAATATTTATATAAAACGTTTCGCCGCGCGCGGGAACGCTGTACGCGGCGAACGCGCGCGCCTCATGGGAGCATTGATCGCAGATAAGTTTTCAATTATGCTTAATGCTATGCTAAATTGAGCTTAATTGTTTCATAAATACGCGTTATCAGCGCGGTTAATGAATAATTCTGTACGTAATTGAAAATACAACAATAACCGTGAATTAAATGGCAAGCTTTCAGGTTACATGCGCGCGCGATCTAAATATCTCGCGAGATAAGTTTGTTCAATAATACATAAAAACGTAACAAGATGTTGGACGTATTTACGCGGCGTTTGAATTGCAAATATCGCAATATGAACTAAATAATTCAACGCTGCGAAATTAAACCGCGCGATTTATTGCACTGCGCTTTTTATTGCCGTTGTTTTCAATTAAACGCGATAAATAGTGCCGGCGATTCTGGCGAAAATTACGATCGAACGCTTTTGCTCCGTTTCGGTCGGAAACAAGAAGACGAAGAAGAAGAAGAAGAAGAAAAAGGAGAATACATAATTCCTGTTTTAAGGAATGACAATGGCCCGTAAGGCTTCTCTTCGACGAAATGGATTAAGGAACGCCGCCGCGCCACGGCGTTTCGCGGAAAGAAAATTAAACGCGACGCGCGTACGCGCGGCGAAAAGTACATTATTGATATAAAAGCCGATCTCATTTTTGAATTTGTTTCTAACGAATGGAAACCCGATACTTAAAGTGCCTTTTAGAGCAATATTAAATTAGTTTTATAGCTTCGTAGTTTCAGTTTAATGCTGAATTTGATATTACCCCGAGAGCCGAGTTTTCTTATAAAATTTGATCAAATTTTGCGCGTGGCGTACCGGCGATGTTGACGGAAACAATAATACTGTATAAATAACGACTAATATCGCGCTACTGTCAATGCTCCGACGTTGAAATCTACGTTCAATTATGCAATTCGAGTTGACTTATTGCAATGATTCTGTTTTAACTGAAACTTGCGCCTAAAAACTCGAACGCAACTACTGGTTGGGGTGTCTTTATTCATTACATAATACGCAATTCCATAGAAATTGAAACTGAAACTAACTACTAAAAACCTATTAAAACCAACTGAGTCTAAGAAGAATCCGTTTCCAACTTCTTTTCATTACAACCCAATCAATTACACCGAACCGAAATATCTAGTGAATTACTAGAGAATTTGTATATAAAATTTCTAGTAACTCGCGAGTTACTTGAGATATTTCTACTCGGGATAATCTGAACATTTCTCTTCAACAAATTCGAAATTTCCGTTTTCACAAAAATCTCCAAAAATGTCACATATCGAACCGTCATCAATCGCACCAAACACGCCATCAACCCGCGTCACCCCAAAGCGCGGGTTCGAGCGCGCGCTAGGCACGGCGCTGGCGGGGATATCGAACGCATGCGTCCGCAATCTGCGAAGGTCGTGGCGAATTCGAAGGAAAAATTGGCCGAGACGAGGCACCATAAATCTCGGGGCATGCTCGAGAACGCAACGACGGTATTTACAGGAGTTATTATAAATGTCTCTACTGATCTCTCCTTCCTTGTCGCTCGGCGTACGGACGCAACGGCGGTGACCCGAGACGCAGGCCGTGGGTCGTGGCCGTGCCGTATCTTTTCTCCCTCCTGGCAACTGTCTGCGTTTTTCACCGACTCGAGATTTTATTCGCCTACAGCGCCGCGAAATTAAGCCGTTTTGAGATATTTATGAATGGATCGTTGCTCGGCCTGGGGAACAAAGGAGACGCGACTAGCGTCGTATTTTGAGACGAGCTTCAATTTGCGGGAGTTGTCAAACGAGATATTCGCTCTATGGCGTCGGCCATTATTTATGCCAAACGATCCGAACGGGAACGGACTCGACCTGCCCCGAGACATGTTTGTCAACGCGTCGTTTCGCCACGGTCTGCATCTAGGAGATGTATAACTACTTTTTTATTGCACCTATTTTGCATCTCATCGGCAAGTAGGCATCGCCGGCTCGCTTCGTCGAGCGTGTTATTGTAATTACAATCACAATGCCGATTGCCCCGCGACGAAATTCGATCGGCCGAATTCAGAATCGGCCGCGTGATGCGACTCGCGAAACGCCGCGCGGCGCACGGAACCGTCGGAAACCGCGGTTCGTCGTTTCGCGAGAAATCGATAAACCAATGACGGCAAATGTTCCGTGCAAATTGTTCGCGGTCGCCTTGCTCTCGGATGACGCGAGATTCAAAAACGCGCGAAATCGATCGTCGGCTATTTGCGCGCGTTTACACGAGCATCCCCGCGGAGGATTCAATTATAAAGCTCCTTGCCACTTTTTACCGGCGATTTCGATTTTTCCGAGCTGCGCGCGCCGTTTCGTCGTTAATTAATGAAACCCTCGTATTGAACTTATTAATTGCGGCTAGCTGTAATGACAGTTTAATTAAGAGGAATTTTTCGAGGAGGCAAGAATTTAATAGCCGCCGATGCATTCTACGAGTTGAAATGAGCGCAAATATATGTGTGTTGCTTACTCGGCCAATTAGAAACTTAGAAATGTGGTCGCGTAGCATGAAGTGTGGGCTGCAAGTAAATCGTGATACGTCACATAAAATTATGCATTGCATCATACATAAAACAGTTTATTCCTTAAACCAAATCACTGTCGTGATTACGGTTCCAGTTTGAATTCAATCAATATTATTATTCGTCATTTGTGTTATCTCGCTTTTTCAAACGCTGATGTCATACCGCGATCGACCATGCCGTCAATTATATTTCGTCCTACCCGAACGCTAATTCCTTTTGTTGCGCTAAAACACAGCAAAACACCATACATTTGCATTAACGACTTTGGCATATGTTCGTATAATATAACCGTTCATTAACTCATTTCTGATGGTTTTATCTGAACCAGGTCAAACGACGGTTGAATAAAAGATAGCACGACGTTGCTCCTTTTCAATTAAATCTAACGAGAAAGATTGTTATTATCGTCGCAATTCGAATTATGGTATCAAGTTCTGCGGGATATGCAGTTGTACGCGTACGAAAACCAGAATACGAGCGATTCCAGCGTTATTGGTTTAAATCATTCTTTAAACGTTACAAAATCGTCAATTTGTTTTCACGAACGTGCATCAGTCGAACTAAAATCAATTAAGAATTTACTAATATGTAGATGTATAATCACTTTTATAGACTTTTGCTATTGCTTAACTAGCGATTCTCCTGATTCCTCGATTACGATTAGTCGATATTTCGGATATATATAATTGCATTTAATGACTAAGAAAATCCACACTGGCAGGAAAAAATGAGTGTGAGCAACTATATTTCCTAGTTAAATGGATTTGTTAATAAAACTATTATTTCTGTCTGAAACAATTAATAAATAGCTGAATGAACAAATTATATATTGTTAATATAATTCTAAAAGATTTTTAAATGTAGATGGTTTTACTATACATTAAATTATTTTAATTTCTTTTAATAATTCATTCAATTATATATAATATTCATATAAACATCGAGTTTCAAGTTAATCTTAAATACACCCAATTTTCTTTAATTTTCACGTTCAATGGCTTGTAGTCACTGCTTAGCGTTCGGAACTGTGAGATCGTGCGTTCAAATCCTATCATTGGGTAATTGTGATTAGTGTAATAATATTATTTTAACCTTAAATAAAAACATCCTTAAATTTAACTACAAAATATAGTTTAATTAATTAATATTTAGCTGAAATAATTAAAGTTATGTTTTCTTTGATTGTTAACTTGAACACCATCAACTACACTGAGAGAAATATAACAGAAATTTTTACTATTTTTAACAGTAATGCAAAGATTTGTCGGTCAGATCCTGAAAATTACTGTTTAAACAGTAACTTATGGTGGTAAAAATTGAACATGTTAAAAAGAAAAAAGAAAATTATTCAGTTTATTCAGTATTTAATATTAATTTTAACGCCAAAATTTCTATTTTAGTATACATATCTTTTCGTTACTGTTAAAAACAGTAAAATTTTCTGTAATATTTCTCTCAGTGTATAGTTTAGTTGAAACAAATAAAATAATTGCTCGTATAAATACTAACCGTGATAAAATGGATTTTATCAAATAGTTCTATGAACTATAAAAGTATCGTTGAGATATCTAAACCTGTCCTCTATGTCATAATGTAATAAATGCAACTATAAAATGTAATTCCCCACAACTATTATAAATAGTTAAATCAACTATATTATAGTTCGCGCCACTATGATTTCTGTCAATGCATTTGTCTGAGATATGAAGTACCGTAGAAATAATAAAAGGTTATATTATATTTATTTAACTATGCATGCAATATATACTATGTATATTAATATTTTATAACACTTTATATTTAGTATTTGTATTCATATTTGTTAAATTACCGAAGGAAGTTAATTACTAAATAAGCATTCAAAAATAATAAGGATAAATGAAACAATGCGTCCGATGTATAATTTGTTTTTTTGTCATAGTAATAAATATATTTCAACTTTCTATATATGTCTTATACTTTATGTGCATGAAAGGTTTTGTGCAAGAGGTTTGGAACTGTGAACTTAAATAACAACTTTGATATTCGTCGGTGCGGTTTTTCTATTCTAAAACCGCAAGTTATCACAAATAATACACCTGCCATGCGTAGTTAAACTTTGCTTAACAATAAGAACATTAACACAATGTTTAAGAAATCGAACATAATAAGTTTGTGTGTTAGTTGCATATTATTTACCCAATTTTCTTTTATGAAAGATACTTACGGAATGTTAATGACATGCAAAACAATGGAAAACTATAATTACACTTGTTAATAATTTTACTGAATTATATGATTTATATCAACTCAGAAATAAAAATTACATAAGCAATAATCCAATTCACGGATGTGTTTAAAACGACTCTTGCTAATTCAATTGATGTCTGATATATCTTTTGTTGCAATTATATATATTTCCACGTTAATTACTTTTCTCGTTTGTCAAGTCAGCGACGTTAATACATCACTTTGATTACGTGAATTATAATTAAACCAAAAAGCGATTGCTAAACCACTAACGTGAGAATAGTTGCTGTAACTGCAATATAATATATATATAATTGTAGAATTGTATAACTGGCTATGTTTTTAAATAATTTATTGTAAACATAAACATTAATTGCAAGTAATTTATATTTAATAATAAAATAAATCATTTATTTTACTTATTTTTGATAGATAATAACCCAAGTAGACATTTCTCAAGTAACTCACGAGTTACTGCACGGAAAAAAATGTTCATGTTTATTTAACATTTATAACAATGCTCATACTTTTATTTAGAAATAAGAATTTTATGATGTTAAAATAACATCTATATAAATGTGGAATCCAAACGCATATTAATGTTAAGTCTTAGAAACGGACTTTAACTGTCGAATGTAATGTAAACTGTAAGTTTAGCATTTTAATCAAGAATCAGGCAGAATGTTTTAAATTGTTGATTTCTTTTTATTTTTGAAAATTGTATTTCATTTCCAATCGTATTATTTATTAATATATATTATTTCTGTAACATAATTATTAATAATAAGTATGTCTTTTGAAATTTTCTGTGTAACTCCGCATCATTTTAATGTTGATTCAACATGTCAATACTTTTAATTCAAAATTTAAGCCGGAGCATTGACTTTACTGTAAATATAATATTTATAGGTTAACTTTATGCTTAATGTAGAATCAAATACTGAAAATGTTGTTTTAAACTGAAATTTTTTTTCCGTGTAGACATTTTATATACAAATTCTCTAGTAACTCACAGGATACTCGACAAATTTCTATTAGGGATATGAAATGTTATGAATGGTATGTGAAATTGTTTGTTTGAAATTATTGATTTAAAAGAATAAAAATATATAGTTAAATTGTCGTTGATACCGTAACAACGTAGATCGAACGCTGAAGCCAGTTTAGTGTTAGAAGCGAAAAAACAAGATCCCGGCAGACAATGCCAGACAATATATTGACCAAGGAATATTTCAATTCAGTCCAGTGACTTATAAGGTCTTAAAAATTTCCATACTATAATTAATATGAAAATAATGAAAATTAGTGTTCGGAACATGTTATCAGCAATTTTGTCCATTAAATATAATTTATTAATGATACAATAATGTATAAATGTGAATATCTTATTATATAGCTATGCCGATAGATATATGTACGGTTTTTGTTGGATTATCGTTTGCAAATAACGTTAGATTATTGTTAGCTAACAACGGCACTTGAATATTTCCGCTTGAATAAAATTAAAATGAATATTTCTGTGTTGCCGTTATACATATAGATTAACTTCTGTAGTCAGATTTCGACTTCACGTAATAATAGAAAAATAAAAGCGATGCGCGTGTAAAAAATGCGAACATAAAAAACACAGAAATCGCTTTAAAAAATAATTGAAATATCACGTTCAAATAAATAACTTTTTTATTTTCATTTATAGTCCTTTTTATAAGAACAAAATGCTCTGTTAATTTCAAATAACCGAATCGTGTTTATTTGCTAATATCTCAAGCTAGACAATGTTTTACGACACAATTTTTTATTTTATAAATTTTATAAAACTTCAGTTCTGCGCAAACGAAATACCGTTCAAAGTTTAGTTTATTGAAAACTGTTTTGGGTTCGCTCAAAGAAATTCATTTGTGATGTAAAATATTGAAAGTGAAATAATTCGCGTATTATTTTATTCTTATTCTTTTGGGTTGCATATATTATAGACTAATATGGAAATTAAATAAAATAGTGGAATCGTAAGCAAATGGAGTTTTTAAGTGTTCAAAAAATGCGAATTCTATATCAATCACGGTTCATTATATGTTATTATTACTATTAATATTTCATAATAAATGGATCGTATCGATTTCATCGATTGCCATTATTTCACAACATATAATTATATTCGGCTCAAACAATGATATACTTGGCTTCCAAATGAAAATGTATTACCTCTGATGACCGACGAATGTCAAATGTTTGCAATCACGTGACACACGTGTCTGGTATTTAAACAAAACACAGACACAAATTGAAACGCATAATTGATTCCCTCGAACAAACATACCTTTAATTAACTTTCATAACACTAAGAATAATAATTTACATAATATATCCAGGATAAAATACGACAAAATCATGAACTATATCAAAAAGCGTTTTCAACAAAATGCCAATCCGTATTTACGGAAATACTCAATCGTTAACGTTACGAGTGATATTGCATAATCTCGGTCGTTAATATATATTTGACAGGGCGACGTGTAATAAGGCTTGGTTGATTTATTTGACAGCATTTAAAATGTAACAATCGACGCAGTTAATTTAAAAACTCGTTTCTTTGCTTACGTCTTATTAAAAATCATTGGCAACGAGTTTTCAGTTAAAACATTCATCAATCCGTATAACATTTTGGTACCAACGATATATCTACGTATATATTTATATTTGCATTTGGTACAAAATTTTCCCTGGACGAAACAATTCAAAAATAAAACAAAATTATTAGTTTATCACATTTGTTATTAATAAGGAAAGTAGCAATAATATAGAAATATATTAAAACATCCCTAGTAGAAATTTGTCTAGTATCTCATGAGTTACTAGAGAATTTGTATATAAAATTTCTAGTAACTCGCGAGTTACTTGTGAAATTTGTACTTGGGATATAATTTCAATGAAAATATGCTTAATATTTTCCGTGTTTTACACTCTAAGAACAGTCATGTTATGAGAATCGGAATCATGCTTTGAGAGCATGAATATCAGTTTGATATTTGATCAGTATAATTTTCATGCTATGAGAGAATGAAAATATTTCTGTTATGTTGTATTTTGTAAAAATGTAACATAACCAACAAACTGTCAAACTTATAGAATCGATAAGCGAACTCTGTCAACCAATTTTCATGCTCTTACAGCATGAAAGTATCTTTAGACCGATATACTAAACTTATT
>JABFQC010004378.1:0-12747 GCA_022817085.1 Psilanteris sp. ZL-2020
ATTTAATGCTACTGAACGAAGGACAAGATCTCAAATTAAGTAGCCGAATTTTGCTGGCCAAGTTAAATTTGTAATGAAAATGTGCAAAGATATCTTAAACATGATTATTATCAATGATATATTACTTCAATTCGCATTGATAGAATGATGATTCTGATACAAATTTATTTGATATGGCGTTGCGACTGGTCGATTTTGAGACGATGATGAGAATCAGAAATAAAATAAGGTTCCTTTAATGGATGTTTTAGTTCCTATATATATATATACTTTATATACACTGAGAAAACAAATTTAATAAAAGTTATGATTTATATGATAATATATATATAAGAATATAGGTATCATGCATGATAAAATAAAATACATTAATTAGCAAATTTTACTAATCGTTTCCATATTATATGAATAAGTACGTACACTACATTTGCACACATGTTCTCAAATTATCATATAAATGGTAACATTACGTATATATATTTCTTTCAGAAAAAATGAATACTGCACAGAAAAAATTATATATTAAAAATTAATTTTATTTATGATAAGTCGAAATAAAACGAACTTTATTTCTTAAAATATTAATAACTTTAAAATTAATAAGGCATCAACATACTTTTAATTATTTCAATCGTTTCACCACTTTTTATAGATGGCACTATAATAATTAATTATATAAACGTTATATATGATGGTGTCGCCAAATAATATGGTAAAATTAATTAAATACATAATAAAAGATTTTTATGATTAGTGGATTGTTCAAAATTCCACCATCATGATCGTGGACAATGTATGTATCAACATATAATTATCAATTCATAAATCAGCGTATTAAACTGTACTTGATAATTGATTGTTCACGAACAATCTACCACAAATGATCATTTATATTTTACCTAATAATTATTATTATCATCAATAATTCAATAATCATTATCAATAATCCACTAACAATTATTATCATTTCACCTTATATCAACTCACCAAAATATTTTACAATGTTTATAAATGAACAACAAAACGCCGTATTCATAAAAATTATACAGCAATATGTATATGGATGACCAAAATAAATAAATAATAAAAAATAATAAATAATAATAAAAAATAACTTTTATCATTAAATAATGTTCTTTCCATAGAGTCTATTTTTGAACTGTTTATTTGAAGAACAAAAATTGTGGTGCAAACATTTAGAAGTGTTGTATTTGTTTGCTATATAATATGTATGTTATAGACTACAAAATATAGAGTAAAATTGTTGAAATCTATAAATTCTTCATTTAAATAATTTGTCTTATTAGGTAAAAATATTAGATACACTGAAAAAAATAATCTTACAAATTTGACCAAACTAGATAAAATAAGTAAGAAAAATAGGCAAAAATGTAAATAATATGATAAATTACGGTTAGAAAATTCTAAAAATATGTCAAATATTACTAAATAATTGGTAAATACCAACATATTGTCTTTACATTTTGCTCACTTTTCCTCCTTTTATTGTTTTCAGTGTATTTATTCAAAAATACTAAATATTTTTTCAACAATTACACAATTTATGAAATCTACGCAAATCTTTCCTCTTTCGCTAATTTCACTCACATTTTTCGAATTGCTATATTTTAGTCGATGCAAATTCATTGTAACGATAAAGTACTTATATATTATTATTGATAAAAGACAATCTGTACTTCACGCCGTCGGAAGTTTCGTTCATATAAAATGTAATAAATATCATTAAATCCATTGTAGTTTTTCACCTCACTCACATGCTAAGATGCATTCGATTTTCTTCTTGCATTTTTCTTCCTCGTCGCTCGATTTCAATTCCAGTCACCACCGAACGAATGCATTTTCAATCTTTGACATTTTCAACTTCAATGACAAGAACCAGTCGCATATTGATTCCCTTCGCCTCGCATCTACTAAGTTCCATTATTTTATTTCATTTCATTTTCATTCCGTCAATGCAAGAAGATATTGATGCTGTATGCTTATTGTTTATTCTCTGTATTACTTATTGCCGATTAATTTAAGTATTGTCGACATTTGCTCATTTTTTATATATCTAAAACTTGAGACATTTAATTTGTGCATAAATTGTAAATGGACTTATTTATAGTAAATTATATATACACAATTAACAATTATAAATTGATGGTAATTTGTATTCAAGATTTTCCGATTATATACATTTTTTCATAAAATTTATTATATTTATTTAGATCTTGATGAAAATGATAACCGAAATTTAGTTGTTTTCCGCGAAGACTGTGCGTTAGTTATACTTGAAATATACTGCGCTACTATTTGTAGATATTAATATATATATATATATATATATATATATATATATATATATATCGTATATATACATAGTAAATACATATGTTACCGTTATACAAATTACCGTCTGTTACAAACATTTATACATATATATGCTGCTAAGCTTTACTATGAATTTGTCAAGTATGTGACACGTGCGTGTATATATGTATATATATTTTGACATGAACTGTAATTATTTTAGAGCATTCATCCCTTCTTTGACAAGCACTCAATATAGAAAAAATATATGGATTTTAATTTTAGTAAGAGTAAAATATTGTCTTTGGTATTATAAATATTATAGATATTTCTTCAATCACTTGATACGTGTTTGATACAAGTATATATATATATATATATATTTGTATGTTATATACAAACAGTATATATACATTTGTGGAAATGTATTACTAGTAAAATATCTGAATTCTGTTTGTCCTTCGCTTTACACGTCGGTGAAATATCTAGTTTATCTAAAATAATCGACAATAGATAGGCACTGTATGGTACACACACGAATCCTCTGTGAACATCACGTTGATTATTTTTGTTACGATTTTGTATGATACTTTGTACGTGTATATATATATATTATACGTAATATCATTTTTAACTAAAATATATTTACATCTGAATTAAAATTGATCGTTTTTACAATATATACGATTTGCAATAAAATCTATAACATTTGCATAAACTCATTTATGAAGTACTTTGCACGCTTTTTAATGGCAATTTAATTGTAAATTCATATACTTTACATATATACTACTATAATTGTATTTATGCGCGTAAAGTTCTGAACGATGAATTTCAAACGAAACTGAAAAGTGTCTTTATAAACGGCATATATCAAGTTCAGATTTTATTAAGAATAATAATTTGTTTAGAGAATAGTATTATTAAAATTATAAAAATTCAAAGTTTTAAATATTCTTCAGAACAAAATTATTCCTTGCCAAGATTAAGAATTACATCGATTTGAAAAATTACAATAACATTAATTCTCCCTTTTCCATTGTTGTTAATTAATATTATATCTTCATTGAATAATTTATAATATTATTAGATTACATAACTGATATCGTTGATTTTGTTGATATTGTATTGATATTGTATTTGGCGAGAAATGGCATTTTGCATTTCAGATATATATATTGCCTATTATCAATTATTTAACTATAAGTAATATATACTATTATTTTTATTATAATACATACTTTATTATCATTTAAACCAAGCAATTTCCTCACTTTATTAGCTTAAATAATTATAGCAATGGTATTTCATTGGTTTTAATAAGATGCCGCAGTATTGGGTCAGTAATGAATGGCGACTGTTGTTTCTCGAAACTGGATCAAGTTTGCACCATTTATATCAGTATTGGATGAAGCAGGAAATTATCACCTAAGGAGAAATTTAAAATTAAGTTGAGAAAAGGACAATATACATTTTTTATTATATTCTTCCATTATTATGTTTTCATTTACAAAACAATACGATGATTACAAAAATGTTTTTACTATAATATTAAATAGTTCTAAATGCTACATTTTTATTTAGTTTTATATCAGGTGTATATATCAAATACATGGAAAGAAAAAACGTATTAAAAATTACTCATAAAATATCAATTGTGTGACAGAAGTATTATATTTTTTATAATACATAAAACTTCAGCAATTTTTACTAAAATGTTAGTAAATTTTACTAATTTTTAAGTATAATTTAAAAATAGAACACTATTGTCACACATTTATTATTTTGCTAGTAATTTCTCATACAATTCTTTTTTTCGTGTAAAAACAAAAAAATTAATTTGTAAAATGCGAGAGTTGATGTTACATGTACTATATATACATACGTCATTTACAACGTATTTATATTATTTAATTTAATAATAGATATTTAAGTATTGGACATTCATTTATCACATAATTATTCAATATAATAATTATGTATATTACAATTCAGTAATATATAACATGTTACGTATTGTAAAAATTAATTAAAAAACGATAGTACCGTGACCCTTATTCAATGTTACTAGCTATATTACATATTTGTAAATTACGTAAATCGTTATGGTTGTCATAATAACATGTGGTATTAGATCGTAGATAATTCAAATGGTACAATGATAAAACTATTACACGAAATAATTTATACATACTAACATTTATACTGTTTCATTAATAAATTTTAGACTTGAATTTAAATGTTAATTTCATCAGTATTTAAGAAAAACATATAATATTAAACGCTTTGAAATGCTTATAGTCGTAATTGAATATCTGTCAATTATCACTCCATATACTAATAAATCATGACAATATCACCGGTTGTTACACGTTTGATTGTCTACACTTAATTGGTATATTGCATTAAAATTTACAATATTTTAAAGTTTAATTCTCAATTTAAATAATTCTTGTTTTTCCAGTCTGAACTTTACGATACCCTCGATATTATTTTCTCGAATTTCTACTACGATATGCTCGTACTTACAATCAAAGTTTTACCCCGAATCTATTGATTTACACTTAGAAGATTACAGAAACGTCAAGAAATTGACACGATGAATTGTAATTAAAATTTCGATTTACTAATACTACTTATAATTATAATAAGAATAAAACACGTTAATTTTACAGTATAAATGATTAAGATCAAAAGTTCAGTCATTAATAAATCCTATTAACAAATTCGACTTCCTAAATCGAGAATTATTATTTCTTTTCCCGAGGTGAAATTTAACCCCTACTTATCACCTACACGGAGAAAAATGTTCCCGTTTATTTAACATTTAGAACAATGTTCATACTTTTATTTAGAAATAAGAACTTTATGATGTTAAAATAACATCTATAAATGTGGAATCCAAACGCATATGTAGATTTACTGTAAATATAACATTTACATGAAGGTGAACTCTTAGGCTTAATGTAGAATCAAATACTAAAAATTTTTTCCGTGTATAAGTTATCGAAATTGTATAAAACTACCACCTACTTAGCCCCTAAAACGGTCGAAATTTCCTGTTTTACCAATAGGAGCAGTTAAATAAGGGCTATTTGGGAAACATTCTACACGGGGAAAAATATCAATGCTAAATCGACATTGTATACTCAATGTTATTCTCGAAATGTTAACTCGAATTAGATACAATGTAAAAATTACATTGAATCAGTGTTAATTCAACATAACTAACTTAAAAATATGAGAATAAACTTGAGTCAATGTTGAGTCAATGCTGATTTAGCATTGATATTTTTCCCCGTGTAGAACCATGTAGGTCTTAAATAGGTCTTATAGGTCTTAAAAAGGACCTAATATTCGAGGTTAAGCAGTTAAATACGTTAAAGAGCGCTAACGAAGGTTCTGTAGGGGTAATGTACCATACTAAAATTTCGCCTCAGGTAATTTCATACAAACTTTTAAAATTTTTCAATCGCATACAATATACCACAATTTCCTTCACCCGACCTACGGTTATTATCCATCTATTTTCTTTAACAAAACTAAACATGCATCGTTACATTTTGTGCTAAGCGCAGCTTAAATTCTAATTTTTTGCCCGTCCCAAATTGTCCCACTGAAACGGTCGCGTAAATATACGTCACTGATTTATTTATTTTCTTTCGTTCCGCGCACATTAAGCTGGATATTGTTAAGCTGAAATCTAGGCGCCGGGAGTGAAATACGCACGGCGCATGATCGACGAATTGGATGTGCGAGCCGCGGCGCGCCGCTCAGCAGTATGCTTTTCGTTTCGAAGCTCCACGCAAATGCAATACCAGCGTTATTTGTTCGTACGCAACTATATACGTTCGAACATTGGAGCGCGCAGCGTCGTTGACGCGAGCGTGCACGTTCGCGGAGCGAAAATAATCCATATGGAAATGACGCGCTCTCGACGGGGAATCCTCCGTCGCTTCCGTCGCAACCCTTGCTTATGGCGTCACATTGCACGCATCCATCCTTTCCACTCGTGATCGGCATCCCGTCGTTTGTTTCTCCTTTTACGCTGAATTTTAATTATCCGCGGGTCCGCGGTAACGCAACTATAATCGCGGTCTTTTTATCGGCCGACGATCGTCCGACTTTCGCGTAAAGCACGTCGCGCGCTATTTAAACCGTAAACTTTAGCGACACGCGTTTTGTCAATATTTCTACTCCTTTTTGATGCTCGTTAGGCCACAATGCTGTCATTGATGGAATTTAATTGATCTTTAAACGCGCGAAACCGAGATCGTTTGTTTATTCCATTTATTGTTTTCACCGAGCATGAATGAAATTATATAGTTGATTTTTGTCGCGAAGTTTTTTTTTTTTTTTTTTTTCAATTGCCTGATTATATTTACCAAATAAGACAACGCAGCATCCATTTTAAGAATCAATGAAAATTATTTACATGCCGGTGTTAAAGTTGTGTTTTAATTTAAACTGAATATATATTCTTGAAACTGGTTTCAGAATTGCAGAGGTATTTCTGATTCAAGTGGAATTGCGGATGTTTGTTTATATAAAAATACGATCTCGGACAAAAGTCGTGCTGTATTAATTATTTGTTTCGATTAAGTGTAACGTCGATATGAAATGAACTTCGTCGCGGCGTCGCTCTATTTTACAAGCTACTCTTTCAGTTGTGCAATTATATTTTTGATTAATCGTTAACGTTAGTTTGTTTATGGTGGTATGATTTCGTTACTTGCGAGTGGCGACGTTAATGGACAAATTTCAAAAATCGGGAAAATTAGTTAGGTGTATCATATATATATATATAGGTATATATATCAAAATGTATTAATTATGGAAATTCGTGTATAATATATACACGTCTGATTTTTTATTCGTCTAATTAGGTATTTTTTTGACGTGAAAATGATGTTTAGATCAAACTGAATAATAATTTAATATACGGAGAACAATATAATTGAAACTTTACTATAAAATAAACGAACCTCACCCTGGACGAAACAAACTTCAAATTGGTCTCATAAATTATGATAAAATAGAAGCATAAACATAGTATTTTCTTTTTTTTATGCTATATTTTTACCATAATCTGCAAGATAAATTGGAAGTTTGTTTCATCCAGGGTCAGTTTTGCTTATTTTATAGTGAAATTATATTTTTCTCCGTGTATATACTATTATATTGATAAATATTAAAGTTCATGCATTTTTCATGCATATAATTTGCACATTCTATATACTAATACAGAAATATTATGAAATTCATCATATGTGCTTTTTAAATTAAATTAACAAAATAGATTTATCGCAAAGCGAAAGTTTTATTTTTTAAAAGTAACTAACTTTTAGTCCCGCATTTAGATTAATTAAAATGTTTGAATATAAAACTAGTTTTGATATATTTTTACATAATATATTATTTAGTTCCTTTCAATGCGTTCTATTTTACATAAACCTCGCTGTCGTTTGGTAATATAAATGTTTTGTGATCAAAAGCACTAATTGCTGTATTTTGAATACAAACAAATATACGGATTAACCAAAAATGCAATCTACTTTTTATATATATGTAGAAGTTTTAATAACAAAAATAAAAAAATCATGAATACAATATAAGTACGTTGAATACGCCAACACGAATTACCGAAACTAAAGAATGTTATAAACAAAATAATTTTTCGAGTTTATTAGTACAAGAATCATACAAAATAAATAGATTTTTCTTTGTTTTAAGCAAATTCATTTTCGACTAATAACAAAACTTAATGAAAATGCATATTATTACAATATATAATTCGAACGGAATTAAAAGCCAATATATTATCATCAATCTTAACATTTTACAAGTTAGTATATAACATAATAATCATGCTTAAAGCTATTGGTGTATTAAATAAATTTCTCACGGACGAAATTTATGAATTTATTCCGTAAAGTAGCATTTCGACCTTGGCTCGTGGGGTCGTTTCCACGACCCTTGATACAAATACTGTGATGCCATATAAACGCATTAACTTTCTCGTCTGTGTTTTTACTTTGATGAATAAAAGCAGAAATTTAATTTCTCATGTCTAATTAAAACGTTCGTGTTTTGTTACAGAGCACGTATGCAAAGATTTCCGATGCAACTTCAAAGAATTTTGTATCAATAATGGACTTATGTGTGACGGCGTTAATCACTGCGGCGATGCCTCTGATGAAGCTCCTTATAATACCATATGTGCTAGTAAGTATTATTGGTGATAATAATAATAATAGTAAAATGATTATAATAGTTTTGTTTGCCACTTTGTACGTATTTTTTTTATATATATATTTTGATGTGATATTAATACGAAAACTATTTATTGTTCACCGAGAAAAATATATAACAACTGTAAATGCGCACTTCGATTATGTCAATTTTTGAATGATTGTTAAATTTGAACCAATGTTGAATTACTAATGCGCAATTTTCGAACTAATGCACGGAGAAAATAATATTAGCACGACATCATTAATTGGAAATTTAAAGAATCTGTTCGTTTTATTTTGTACCCATAAATGTTGAGTGTAACAACTGAAGTAAAAAGCAATTATTATGAAATCAGATATTTGATTAATTTTAATATGATTAATATGTTTAATTAAATATAAATATTTAAATTTACGCTGAAACAATGGATTGTTGCTTTAACAGTCCCAACTATACAGTTTACGCTGTAAAAAATTAGAAGTATGATAAAAATTAATAGGTATTTGAAATGTTAAAAAAATAAGCCTGGATTATTGTTACAACAGGTCAACAATTTATTTTTCATTTTTTAAAAATAATATTGATAAGTAAAATAAAATAACACATAAAAATTAATTCATAACCTTAAAATATCACAGTTATAAAGTTGTCGACTGTATATTTTTTTTAACTGTTGTCTGAACAGTCTAGTCTATTAAGCCAACGGTATTTTTTTCAATGTAATATTATCTTCAATGATTATGAAATGAAATCCTTAAACAAGAATGAAAAAAAATTGTTTTTTGATAAATAGTTTGAAAAATAATTGGATATAAATAGACCACGCGAAAAACAACTTAAATGCTTAAGAAATAAAGAAGAAAATTATAAGAGGAATGCTTAATTATAAGAAGAGACTTTTATTTAAGAAATCAATTTATTTTTATGTAAGTGTTCTTACCTCATATAAACTTGATATCATTAATCTGTCCCTACCCATTAGATTTATTTTCAATATCTATATATATTATAAGTCACAAATAAGACGTTACGAAACAAATTTACGTGTAATTAAATCAATACGTGATATATTTTCAAATTATATTTTATTGTTTATACTTCGATGCAATATATTCTACATTAATTCATTTAATATTCACTGAAGTTACTAAAATATTTCATATAAAATTTTTTACTTATTTATATAACGTTTCAGAGATATAGAAATAAAATCTTATAAAGCTGGTAATTTGTAATCGCTCTTTTCATTAATAAGAAAACCAATTCGAATAAATATTATTAAAAATGTGTAAGTGTTTGTGAAAAATTGAAACAAACGCTTTGATACGCGAAACTTCTTTTGTGTCGGGTTTCTTGATTTGTGATTAAAATACAGCTCTTATATACCTTGAATAATGACTGGAAAAAATGTCATTCGTAAGTTCATTAGTACGAACGAAATCTTTGTCACGACGAACTGGTGTCCAATAAGAGAAAATATTAAGAAATATTCAAATAAAAAAAATGCACAACAACCATAGACAAAGGAATTGCCCTTTCATTCACAACAAAGAGATTTCTTGTTATCGTCAAGAATTTCGATACTCTACACTATCACCAACATATTTCCGGAACCAAATATTACACCGGATATCATTCCTTTCTGCTCAAGAATTCACCACTCAAGCTATAATAGAATGTTGTTGCGTTCGACGTCAAATGTTTCGTGGCGAATACTAACTGTATTGTCCAAGAATTATTATCTCAAGTTTAACGTTTGACAAAAATGTCAATTGTTCTGTTTGCATTCTAAAATGGAAAAATCCATTAAATATAATGACAGTATACGCGCCAATACGACGAAGTATTCTAACAATAACTGTAATCAATTTAAAATTTCACAACATTATAAATTATATACATATATCATATAACGTTTATTATTAATATACAAACAATAGTTTATATTATAAGATAATAATAACTAAACTAATAATTATTGTCAAATTATGACCTTTGGTTGAATTAAAAAAGTTTTTTAATAAATGCCGGTTTCATATGCTCGCCGGTGTCAGGTTCAAAAAACATTCAAATTAAAAGTCAAGACCAGAACATATTTTAATTGATTCGTTACTAAAAACATTTGTAATAGTTGTATAACAACGAGCTGCGGTTGGTTTATCGCCGGTCGGCAACTGTAACTGTAATCAATCAAAAAAAAAAATTGAATTATTATTAATACAAATGTAGGCAAAATTAATTACGTGGCGTTCGCGACCGTGTGCGGGTACAAATATTAGACGGTTTTGTTAGCGGCCCGAAATACAAAATTCTATTTTTAGGTAGTAAATTCCGATCACGGAGAGACTACGGCGTTTGAATTTTCGCGCGCGACTGTTTACTCAAACGCTCGTAATTTGTGTAGTTTGGTCACACCATGGGAGTGTCACAAATTTCGCGCAATTTGGGATTATGTTTACCTTCGGTTCATAACCATAATTTAATCCGACACTGTTGCGTTAAAATAATTAAATAAATGTAACGAACTTTTGCGCGTTTAATACAATATTTATCAATTTAACAATATATTTATCAATTATGAAAAGCATGAAAAACTGCTTATTTCTATGCGTATAGATGTTTCATGTAAGACACATAGTAATCCCTTAATTGAACGCGGTGGAGCGTTAAAAGAAGACGTTGAAAACGTTACTGCTCTTACAGTACATTACTGACTAAATATTTTAGTAAATGTTATTTGAACTAGACTAATTTAGCGAAACATTTATTTAAATATCATAATTATTTATTTGGTTCATCTTTATAATTTTCTTTGTGAACGTGAAAATCATGTTATATATATATTTAAATGAATATTTGCTAGATGTTTAAATTTATTATTTGATCATTATGCTGATTATATCATTAGTTCATTTATATAAGAAATGAATATCGCACTGAAGCGAATTGAAACTATGTTTATTAATATAATAATTCTAACATAACTGTAAATTCTAAAAAAAAGAACTTTTGTAGGTTAACTTTCCGGGCGGTACAGCCTAATTTATTAAAAGTTTAATTAATGCTGATAATAATCTTATAAATATAATTCAGATAATTTTTAGTTAATTAGCTATTTTTATTATATGCAATAACTTAATTATCATAATCTATGTCTTAAATATTAATATCAATTATTAGAAATAATTTCATTCGTATCGTATATAATATAACACCCTAAAAAGTAGCACAAACAAGGATTATACTTTTAAAATTTTAATAAACAAATAAAATATATAAATATTTCATTATTAGTAACACCTCCTAACGGATATATTACGCGTTACGAAAACATTTACGCGATGAAATATATTATAGACAGTCTGGTCAGTCTGTCTAGGCACACTGAAATACCGGCCGATTACATGGCCTTAACAATTTTATGCATTTAACTACTGCAAAAGTTAAAATTAAAATAAAAACAACGCACGGGAATTAATTCCTCGTTAGCTAATTTAGTGCTGTAGTTTTTCAGATTAATAATTTCTTATCAAATAATTGCGTAACTTTGTAATAAATAATTTAATAATAATGAAAT
The DNA here is from genome assembly GCA_022817085.1 of Psilanteris sp. ZL-2020. Classification (NCBI taxonomy): domain Eukaryota; kingdom Metazoa; phylum Arthropoda; class Insecta; order Hymenoptera; family Scelionidae; genus Psilanteris; species Psilanteris sp. ZL-2020. The sequence goes on from JABFQC010004378.1 coordinate 12,125, forward strand.
ATAGTCGAGTCTTGAAATCCAAAATGGCCGCGTCCATCCTCTGACAGTGTGTGTTCACCTTGTTATTAGTGCGAGTCGACAAATAGTATTTTACAATATTTAAAATTTTATTTTATATTAAAATCATATATTGAATTATAAAGTGCGTTGCAATATTATATAGTGAGCATACGCGGAAAAAAAGTTTGTCTGAAATGACGAAATTCAACAAAAACAGAAAAAAATAGTGGTAATGGAAGACACAAACACACACACACTAAGTAGTTGTATAGTTGACAAAATGTTTGCAAAATATAAATCGACTGATATATTCATCATTACGTCTATTTCTCTGCTCTCGTTGTCTAATTTTGACAATGTATACGTTTTACAATCTTAACTTCAAACTGTAATGTAATAAATAAAACTGAAAATTTAATTACGGTAATTAACTAAACAATAAAATTAATGTCATAAAAATTATTCAGCGTAAATCTGATCACTTTGCACTATAAATATTTATTTTAATTAAAATTCAAAACTGAATATAAATTCTGAATTTTGACTATTCTTTGTAACAAAAACAGTATCATCCTAATCACACTGTATGTTCATTTTAGACATTAAGTTCGTTTGTATTACGC
>JABFQC010004379.1:0-12746 GCA_022817085.1 Psilanteris sp. ZL-2020
TGTGTATGTTATATGTATTTGTACGTATATCGGTTAATTTGTCCTGTGCGTTAGCGTCGACATGTAATAACTGCATCAAGTTTTTTTTTGTTGTTTGTTTTTGTTTGTTTTTGGTTGTTTTTGTTTGTTTTTTTTTTTTTTTTTCTTATTTTTTTTTTTTTTTTTTTTTTTTTTTTTTTTTTTTTTTTTTTTTTTTTTTTTTTTTTTTTTCACTGAATATTCTTCAAGTTTGTTCATAAATTACATATTCAAAACTTAATTTTACTTTTGTAAAATTAATGTACAAATTCAACATTTGTGAGCACTTTTTTAAAACATTTTAAATTAATGAAAAATTGCATTATTCGTCAAACAAAGTTACATTATTAAAATTAAAAGACTGCAACATAATAAACGAAGAGTTTCTTGTACAAAAGTTTGAGAAGACAATTCTCGAAAATAAAGTTAGAGATTTAAAATCGAAATATTTGACGAATTACACGAACCTCAGAATTGTTGAAATTATTTCAACGTTTAATAATGTAAAAGTGAACTGACTTAAATAAATTTAAACCATTTCTATCGTAATGTTTCGTATTTAAAATAAATAATATGTATGACTGCAAAGTACAATGTCTGCAAATAAAATTGATTGATTAAATTGTTTATAACCATCAAAAGTATAAGCAATTCGGTGTAAACTGTAAGCTATAATTTGTCGTTAATGAAGTATTCATAAAAAATTGAAAATTCCAAAGAGCTTTTCATTAACTTTTGTATCAGTATTTAAATAAGTCCAAACTTAAGTATTGAAGGTATAGCCGAGCAAACAAATATTCCACATTTTTTACATTCAAACGAGTTATAAAATTGTAAATTATATATACCTGTATATTTGTAACAAATAATATAAAAAGAGACCCATCATGCTATCTGTTATTAAACTAAATAAAATGTTGTTCATAATTAATTAAATTAATTTTGATTGAATATATGAGAATAAAGGTCGGGTCTAATATTTTTAGTTGTACAATTAATTTAGTATAGTTAGTTTACATCGATCGTATCTCATGTGTGCCATGGTCTTAATTGAGTTAATAGATTTTATTGGTTTTCATTAGTTCCAGAATATGAGACTCGTCTATATTGCAACGATAGCTATTATTATTTATATAGCCATATATTTTGTCAATATAAATTCGCTACATATCGTGCATTTTTGGACATAACCTTTTTTCTGTCCACAAATTGTAGCTCTCTCTCATATAATCTTACGAAATAGAAGCACGAAAAATGTATACCATTATAAATATCGTATTTTCTGAAATCTATGCAACGACTGTGAAATTAAACAAACCCTATAATTATCTCGAACGGCTTCGACTTGTATTGCAATTAAACTTTCAATTATCAAATGGTGCGCTTCGTCGCGAAATCAAGCTGTATATATACAATTCATTAGCAATCCGAATCCGTCGCACAATGTACTTTTCTTCAAGTTTACTCGCAGTTTTAATTCCAGCTCTTTTCGTGTTTTCTTTGCACACTTGTTTTTTCTTTTCTATTTCCTCCCACTTCGCTTTTTTTTTCCTCTTTCGTCCTCGCATTTTACGTATACCATAGTAGCTTGTAGTTTGGCACATTTCTGTACAATTTCGCGATTCCTTTATCCTACGTACACCAAAGTACAGCTTTAAATCCAATTCTTAATTAGTGTCGTTCACTTCCAGACGCGGATTTGAGTGCGCACGCGCTCCACTTACGCTCTGACTGACTTTGTTCCTACGTGAGAGAACAGCTTTTTCACTGCTTTTAATTAATGTTCAGTTGTCACATGATAAATCGTCACTTTTTCATTGGCTCCATTGTTACCTGTATTCGAGATTTTTTTAAAAATTATCATGTTGCAATGAACAAGATCATTCATTAATCGTTCCAAATTAAGTTTTAAGTTATGTTTGTATGCTTTCATTAAGTGTCAGTACACGCAGAAAGAATTTAAATTACAAAATACTGTACTTCTGGCTTTTGAAAGATATACTAAAGAAAGGTTTGAAAATTACACTATTAAAGCAATGTTTTCACATGCGATACAGGTAAGTTCTATAAGAGATGATAAAAATTGAATAAATTCTCTGCGTTATACTATATATTCTTTATTTTGTTTTCTTAAAGTTGGCAAAACTCATGTAGGTTATATATACGTGATGTTACAAATTTTAGTATTTTTAAATAATTCTATTTAAAAAATATGTAATATTTAAATTTAAATTTTATTTAAATAATTTTTAAGTTATTTAACTCAAAATATCATTATTATTACTTCATTAATGATTTTAACCATATTCTAGTCACAATATTATTTAGCTTATAATTAGATTTATTAAGGTTACAAACATTTCTCTGTGTAGGTTTAGATCAATATATATTTATGTAAGTAAACAAATACAGAAATATAGACAGGAATGAAAACAAATTTGCAATATCTTATAAGAAAATTTGCTTAATATTTCCTGTGCATTCATTGGGATAATTTTGGAATGTCAAAAGTATTGTAATTTGTAATATAATTTGTTTCTGCTTGTGATTTGAAAACTATTTTAATTCCAATTAAATGTGATATATATCATATGACAATAAAATTAATGACATCGTATAAATGGTCGAATATCAACAAACGCAGCATATTCAACCCGTATTAATATCAGTTTTTATAAATGAAAACTAACGCATATGCATTTTCTTCATATATACAAGCAATTATGATAACCTCTATTGAATTTGCGGTTTGGCAGTATGTACGTTACTTTATATATTATAAAATTGTAGCGAACGGAAATTAATGGTAAACATCGATAAATTAGAGTACTAAAATTAATATTATCCGTCCATGCTTACTTCCTATCATACTAAACTTAGCACAAACAATTCTTAAAATAAAAATAGAAAGCAAAGCATCAGATATTATACCATCTTGCATTATATATACACATCGTTATCAAAAGAAAGAAAACGTAATTTCCGTTAATTACGACAAGAAATAAATTATTCCGACGATAACGAATGTTTAATATTAACATTGCAATTTTAAATTTATTGTTTATTTAATACACGTAGTTCTATAACCTACTAAGAATCAGCACGAATAAATATTTCGTATTGTAATGACACTGGGACTAGGCAATAACGAAATGTAATTCGCGTAATGTAATTGTAAATGGCTTCAATTTGATTAGATATTACTGACAATAATAATAGATCGTAATAACTATGTTAAAGAATTATGGCTTATTTGCACCGTAATCAGTTCGAATGATCTAATAGAGTAAAGGTAGGTTTCTATTTAAAAACCATTTTCGTGGACGTAATAATAGTTTAGAATCGTAACGACCGAGTCAATAGAAGGAAAATAGTCATTAACGTAATTATTCTTTATAGTACACATAACAAAATGATTATTTTGAATTCGTAATAAATTATCCTCGTTGTTCGGTTATCGCTATGTGAACTTTAGTTTGGATGATGTTGATTTTTAGTTTTATAAATTGACGTTCGTGCGTGACAAGCTGAAACAAATTGTTGTAAATAATAATTGCGCCTATTATGTGGCGCTACCACTCTATTTCCGATTACTTCTTTACTTAGTCTCATCAGTCCAATGGATTATATACTGGATTATCTGGGTCAACTTTTTACTTTAGTCGACTTAGTACTTTTTCGGACTTGGCTCAACTTACCGCGTTGACACAGACTCACTTTAATTCTAACATGATATGGCTTTACATCGAATTACCAAATGGACTTCTTTATTGCTTTTGTCTTTTTCTTATAAAATTGAGTTATCAAACAGCCAATTGAGAAGAATTACACTTTAACCCAAGGAACTGGATTATCAAATATATATAATGTATTATTAGAATGTATTTATGAAGAAATTAATCAATTCAAATTCAATTATACAGTGGAAACAATCAAAATTACGTACCATTTGTTAATAAAACGGGAAACGGTATGTATATATATATTTTTATCGAAGAAATTAATATCTATTCAAATGGTATGTCATTAATAAGACTGATATCAGAGAGAAGTTAATCATTTGAAGCTACGGATGTTGAAGGTTATACAGTTCGAAAGAAAGAGGATTGAAAAAAGTGACGCAAGAAAGTAATAGAAAAATTAGCAATGCAATCTAGTTGAATGGAAGAGAAGTGTAGATAGGTAAGATAAGTAGGAAATGGTTTGGAAGCCATCAATAGGAATTGTTTCCTACAAATCATCGAGGATTCGTGTACAAATGTGATATCGATCATCCCTCGAACACGTACAAATTGCGTTACATATGGATACCAAATTCAACTTCTCTAATTTTTCAATGACGCTTTCGTTTCTTCCCGAATACATTACCGTGTTCAAATATTTTCCTTCATTTTTCATAATTGTCGCGCATTCATATATTTATTCGCTATTTATATTAAACATACAGTGCGTATTCAATCGTATACACTTGACGACGGTTTCAAATTAACATCGCCTCTTAAATAAGTTATAACTGTATATTGCTATTTATAAATTGACGGATTATTAATAGTCAATTAGTGTACAATGTCAAATACATGTTTAGAAGTACGGCATAGGAGTTATAAATTATGACACGTAGAATAATGTCGACCCAATTGATCAAATGTATTTTCGCATGGAATATAAAAAATCGCATTAACAGAATATTATTTACATTCAAACGAGACAAACGTGATTTCATGGTACGCCGCTGCTGATTGGAATATATAATCTGTGTTTAAATAGGAAAGCACTAAATGCTTTTTACTGTTACCTCGACACATTAATTTTTTCAGCGCATTCTTTCATATACATTTCTTGCAAACTAATTTACTAACCACATGGGTTCAAGTTTCGTCAAAATTATTCGTACAATAATAATGCAAGACTTATTGTCAAACGACTACAGCGTAGACGGCACTGAGAAAAAACATATTTAACAATTTACTACATATTATATGAAAACTGGACGATACGTGAAAATAGAAGAAAAATTACTATATAATGTAGTAAAATTGGCAATGTACATAATAATATATTTAAGTTTATGTAGAAAATTTTAATATATAATGTAGTAATTTTTTGTGTTTTCACGTATCATATCCACTTTTGTTATATTATATAGTAAATTGTTAAATATTTGTTTTTTTCAGTGGGTGGGATAAAATGCACTCATAAAAATGTTTATTAGACGTAAGCTATATTCACTTGAAGGAAGTCAGAAAATTTCTTGATATTTGACTTGACTTCCATCAAGTGAATTTTCATAACGAATGTTTTGTCTCAATTCTCCATATTAGATTGATTGCAATGAGCATTATTTGAGTCAAACGAAATACAACCAAACGAACACGAACATTGCAAGAAGTCAATGTTTTATAAGACTGTAGATACAGAGATAAGATAGTCTAATGATTTGATTATAAATAAAAAAAAAATTGCAAACGAAAAATAAAAACAATTTTGATTACAGAATAAAGTGACCGCTACATTGGCAAAAAGATAAATTCATTTACACTTACAAAAGGTGTAGTGAAATATGGATGTGCACCGGTCGGATTAAATTCAAATTTAAATAAAGCTATTTATTTCGAACAAATAGCGATGGATTTATGCGAGTCATTTCTTGCCCCAGGATGTCGCGCATAACAACGAGATTTTTTTCCGACGCAAGTAAACCGTAGGAAGACGTTGCATGGTCGCACAAACGTCACGTTTTAATCCCGCGCTAAAAACGTGCAATTCATTTTTCTGTCATGTCGCTGCGAAATCGGGTCGAGGTGTCAGTGTGTGACTCTCGATTCTGCGCCGGGTTGCCGCGCGGAGCATAATTTCCGCATTAAATCCGATGGCGTTGGTTGTAGATTATCCTAAGTCTTCCTTCCGTTGCATTCCAAGGTGACTGCGTCCTGCGACCTCGGCGTGGAAACGCGCGCGGTCGAAATTAAAGCCCGCGTCGCTGTGAGTTACGCGCGCGGTTTTGGCTCAAGCGCGGCCACGAAGATCAAAGCCAGCCGAAGGTCAAGCCGTCGTACTTTGCCCGAGCAACGCTCCGACAATTGTCGGCGACCGCGACTCGCACCGGCATCGCGCGGAAGTTCGCTTCCGTAATTTCCCGGCTCCGAAGAATCGCGAGTGATAATTTTTGCCCAACTGGGTCGCAAATTCGTGTATGCTAATTGGAATCCGGAAAAAATGCAAAACTTTTAGTGCAATAATAATACATTTTTTTTTCACTCAAGTGTATGTGTTCGGAAAATTTGTGACATGTAGAAAAAAGTTACATTATAAAATACCATACTTATAGCTTTATAAGGATATCATGATTAGTATTATGGAAATTTGTATTATAAAATATAGTTAATTTGTCTAGAAGATATTGTATTGTATAGAAGATGTACACTGAGAAAAATCAAGCATGAAAAATTACTATTTATAATACGATCTTAGACTTTTAAGCGACAAATCATAAAATTTGATCTTTTTAACAGAAAAATTTACGTTTTTTAAGTAGAAATTTACTGCTTTATCTGTAAATATTACTGCTAAACATAGTAAATTCCACGTTTTTTCGCATTAAAAGTCCAAGCTCGTATTATAAGTAGTAAATTTTCATACATAATTTGTCTCAGTGTATAATAGTTTTAGTAACATTTGGTTCCAAATCCCTGAAATACCATAATGTATAGTCATTTTTAAATAAAACCTTTTTTCCCTGTGTACGGATTCTTTTAGAAAAGAATTGTTGTTGCAAAAATATTTGCATTTAACGTTAAAGGGTTATGTAGTATTAGTTGTCGATTAATCATGTGTGCGTAATGAATATAATAACATTCTGAATAATACATCGCGTAACGTAAAATTGTATCTTTTTGTTGAATTAAATTTATGTGATAATTATGTGTATCATTAATAAAATTGATATTAAAATAGCGCGGGATAAAAATTTGTGAGCGACAGCGTTGTAAATTTTATCGCAATTTTTATATTGTAATTTTGCATAATTTGCAAACGGTATTACGAGTTTAATTATAACACTGTTATCGCGAACTATCTAATTATAATTATTATTGTTTATACTCTATCGTGCGGTATTTTTTAAATAAAATGAGTTAGACACAGGTGGCTTAAGCAAACGTTCGAAAAGTAGTTGCGTTGCTATTTAAAGGAATCAATGAAACCGGAATGTTATACAATGGCCTGCTTCTCGGTCGCGGCTTACGTTTTACCCTTGTTTTTGCCGAACTCGGAGTTAATTTCTCTCGGAAATTCTGCGACACATCAGTCGAGGTTCATTTTAGCCTGTATTATTCAAATGAAGAACAGACGTTTGATGGTTGGATTAGTTGCCAAATAATTGTGTACATTACGAAAAAGGATATTTGAGGCTGCTAAATATCTTGGTTTCGCCGAATTTCAACTTTATTCAAACGAAATGAAATAACAAAATAATAATTCATTTAAACTATATACATTTAAACGATATTCAAATTAATTAATGAAGTCGAATATCAAACTTTAAATGTTTCTCTGATTAAATTATATCAATTCATATAGTAAGCCTAATTAAAAATTGTTTATTCTTATATCTGGTACAGTGAATGTGTTGCGAATAAATCGGAAGTTCGTTTAATTTTACACATACATTGTTTTTTAATGAATGGTTTTTATGTTACGGAATTAATCAACAAAATTTAATTAAATATATACGTATTGGATACGTATATATCTATATATATGAACACCGGAAGTTAAATAAACAATAATATTAATTAAACAGTATTAAATTATCGTATGCTTTTGATTAACTATATTTAAACATTCTCAATTGTTATAAACATTTGCATTGTTTCTTGTCGAAATGAAAATATCATATTTCGTGAATAATAATAATAATGGCGCGTATAAGAATGATTTAACGTTATGGTAATATTGTTTTTATTGAGTGACTTTATTTCATTGAATAGCTTCTGATACCATACACTGTACAACGTACGTTCATTTCTTGCGCGAAGTAGCCGTCCAAGGGGCATAGAAAATTTTGTGCACGCGCGCGCTCGTTGCATCAAACGCAGAAAATATTAATGCTTAGTATACAACAAAGAAACACCGTACTCTTGCAACCACAAAGCATGTTTGTATATATTTGTATATATATTATTGTAATACTTAAGAAACTCATTATAGATATGAATATGTATCGTTTATCATAACAAAAATATATTTTGAATGTAAAATAATGATTTAATATGATTTATTTATAAGTTATTATAAAATAATAATATTACAGGGCATCTATTAATTTTATAGTAAAAGTCTTATATATTGCAGTAATGTAGATGTTATATCTATAATTACATAATATACACTGAGAGAAATAAATTGTTGAATTAAATAACTAAACAGTTTCGTTATCTAAGATTATTAAATCGAATAATTATACAGACTGTAACTGCGACGACAATCCAGATATTTTATTCAACAATTTGGATACTCAGAGATTGTTAAACGAATATCACATTAAATGACATATTGTATGTATAATCTACAATTTTTACAATCTTAACTGTTGAATTGAATATCTGTTTATTCAAATCCGCTATCAGTAACTTAACAATCTAATTTTCACGTGTAGATTGTGAATTTAACAATCTTTTCTCTCAGTGTAGGTAATAATTACAATTAAAATGTATTAAAGTTGCTAAAATCTGTATCTTTGCAATATAATTTTACTACGGAATTACTTCTGGTTTTTGTTCTAAAATGTACAACATTTCAAGAAATCCTAAAGTATTAATGGTCTGTAGAAATGGCATTGCTTAGTCGAACTTGCAATTATTGTACACCGAGGAAAACATGAAAAATTACTATTTATAATACGATTTTGGACTTTTAAACGACAAACCATAAAACTTGGTCTTTGTAGCAGAAAAATGTACGTTTTTTACGTAGAAAGTTACTGCTTTATCTCAAAATATTACTGCTAAATATAGTAAATTCTACGGGTTTTACTGAGAAAATGAAATTGTACAATTTACATTGCAACGTTTCGAGGCTTCCGATTGGTTAAAACACGTCAATTCTATCATCCCATTGACCCGCATAATTACTATTTGAATTTGTAAGGGTTTTACAATATGGAATTGCACCACGAACGATGTACACGGTTCTCCTTACTATTTCGTTTTCTCAGTGTATATAATTTTTCTCAGTGTAACTATTGCGTTATTAATAAATCTTCTTTGAGTATATGATTTCAGTATAATTTGTTTGCATTAATAATTAATTGCGAAGTTGGTAAAGCCAATTTAGCTGTTATGTTATATTATCGAACCGTTTATTTTTAATCGTAATCCAATACAATATTATATACTTTATATACGAATCACTCGTCACTTCCTGTAAGTGATCCAATCATATCGTATAGAAAAGCGTAATCTCAAATTTATATAACATTGCTGATTAAATTGGATCCTCAAGAATTCGGCTTTCCTTTCGAAATTAAGTGTTTCTATTTAAACAAAATCTATAAGATAACGCGCCGTTTTCAACGTCTTTTTTGCAATTAAAATTGTTCCCGACTTTGGTTTCAACACGAAAAATGGATTCAACCGGTACTTCGAATGAGATCGTCGGTTTGAAAGTGTACGAATGTAAATTGTACAATTTCATTTTGCCGGGGCACAAAGTTTACGCAGGCATCATAATTAGAATATACAAATAACATACGAAAGTAATAACAAAGCACGCCCATTTTCTCAATTTAAGCAATTACGAACTCGCGTAAGAAGGCCTCCCGCGCCAGTATTAAGCCGCTTTATAACTCGGTCGCGAATTCATCGTTTTTGTTTTACAAATAGAAGTAACGAAGCTTGCACATAGCGACGTCAGTTCACGCGGGGATAATTCGTATTACGACTCAAGAACTTCCCGAACCCATGCAAGCATAAAGATATCTCTCGAAGGTATTTTCGAAAAGTACCTAACTTGATGGAAAAGCGTTGGAAATGAATGTAAGAGTAGCCGGGAATACGTCTTAGAATGTGGTTGAACGTTGTCGTCGTCGCGAACATTTCATACATTAAGGGAAAGTGCTGCACTATGTGTGGCGGACAAATTCGTTGAGAAAAAGTAAGGCGATGAATTTATTTTAGTTCAATGTAAAATCATCGCTAAGACAAGGAGTGTGGAAATTTGCATGATGAAACCGCATTTGTCTAAAATATATATGTGTGCGCTATGTTAATATAGTACATATATATATAAGGTTATGTATATTTAACACATATGATAATAATAAATGAAGTCGATATTGAATAAAAATTTAATAGTAATAATATATTTTAGGTATGCAAATGAAACGACGTAATACATAGTAATATAATATATATGTAATATACAGAGTAATAAATTTTTAAAATGACGAGTGGGATGTCTGTTATATAAACATAAATAAACAACAAAATTCTGTATTGATTAAAGATTGCAGTTGCGAGCGATTTAGCCGATGTATTCAACTATACACGCAGAGAACATTTTGTTGATTCAACCAACATTTTGTTAAATTTACAAAATATTTGGTATATTCAACCAAATTTTAGTTAAATGAACAAAATTTTATTTCACACAGAGAAGAGATATGTTGGTTCCACCAATATTTTGTTATATTTACAAAATATTTGTTACATTTACAAAATATTTGGTACATTCAACTAAATTTTGGTAAAATGAACAAAATTTTGGTTAAATCAACATATCTCTTCTCTGCGCGTTGAATCAACAATCAACAAAACTACTGCGTGTAAACGAAAAAAAAATGCAAAAAAGATAATATATTATATAATGAAATGTCTTAAACTTAAATTGGTGACAAGACTTATGTTTGCGGACTGTTTGTCTTATATAGCGTTAAAACGCGGGAGGCTTTATGAGTTAACGTTATTGCGAATGTTATATATATAGAATTAACCGCTCCCGATGTTCGGCCAATGAATCGATCGACGCTTTAGTTAAATCAATTTTGGCAACGCGCGCGGTGTGTTAACTCCGCGTGTACAAAATACAAGAAATAACAGTAGAAAAATGTTCAAGACTATTTTTCCGCTAACTCAATCTCGACGCCATCATCTCGCGTTAAAAAGCCGTTATAAATCGTGAACTGCGCGAAACGAAATGCTTTTAGCTTTTCTCTTTTTCGCGAAGCTTGATGTATTTGTTTGCGCGTAGCAAATATTTCGAGGGAAAGGATTCGCGCGCAAAGACCGGGTCGAATGCTTTTCCACCGTCAGAAGGCTCCCTATAGGTTTGAATTTTCGTCTCTGTTTTGGTATCCGACAATCGCACAGAGGAGTTGCAAGAATAAAATTACACGGGCACAGAAACATAGCGACGGTGATCGATTTCTATTACTGAAAACAAATTCCGCGCGAAATCCCGCTTGCGAAACTTTTTTGCCCGACGTTGCGCGCGCGAGCCTGTATCTGCGTTAATCGAGATCAATGCTCGATAATACACGAGATGTATATTATAAGGTGGAAGAAGAAGATGGTAATTTTGCACAGGGAGAGCCTCGCTTCCTTATCTGCGAGCTAATGCAAATCACCGACGGTTCGCCACGAGGATTTGCATACGCGAGCAATGCTGGCGCCATCTATATGAAATCATGCCTCGGCATAATTTTGCAATGAAGAGTTGCGTGTTGCTCGCGCCGGTCCTATCCTGGGTTTCGTATAAAGGCGAGCGGGTACGTGCGAGAATCTGTTTTCTTCTCGTGGATAAATGACAACAACCGCATTTCGCAGCATCACAACAAAATTAATTCAATGATACATTATATAATAATTGCATATATTATATATGTTATTTGAATATGAACATTACATAATTCAACGTATACACTGAGAAAAATAAAGCTAAAAAATTACTGTTTGTAATACTAATTTGGGGCCATATATGATTTAAATCGTCAAAATTTATTGTTTTTAACAGAAAAAATAGTCATTTACATAGATAATTACTGAATTATAACAATATATTATTGTTAAAAACAGTATATTTTGACGATTTGTACACTGAGAAAATTTTTTATTAAAAATTACTGTGCCAAAAAATATTCTGATGCGACGTTTGTCAACACATACAAATGACTTCTAAATATCGTAAACATTGTTTTGATTTCCCTGTAAGTTTTACTATGTTTAAACGGTAATCATTCTTTGTTGACAAACATCGCATTAAAGTACTGTTTTTTTTAATAGCCATTTTTCTCAGTGTTCATATCGCCCTAAATTAGTATGATAAATAGTAATTTTTTGTTTTATTATTCTCAGTGTACAAGCGAAATATTCGTTTACGGGGTTCATTATTAACGAAAAAAGACGTTGATTCGATGTGTTTTATATTTCGAAGTTATTGAAAGGTATTTTAATGTTCATGGATTATTCGTGAAAAACATTTTTGCGTAAAATGTTTTTGAGCTTTAATGAATAATATTTTCAGTAGTTTTTGATTCAATAAATTGAGAACCAATCAATTGGTTTAATTATGTGACGAAATACTTGACAAATAAATTTCTTGTAAAAAGATAAATTACAAATAAACAGTATAAAGTTGTTTATAGAATGTATAATATTTAAGTTAGGACAGGTGATAATTTAAAATAGCCAAACATTGTTGAAATGTTGTATATGCGATCTACACTTATATAC
>JABFQC010004380.1:0-12741 GCA_022817085.1 Psilanteris sp. ZL-2020
CCGTTTATAGAGTTATTTACGAGTGCTTTTTAAGTAAAATAGTTAATTAAACATAATGGTGTATATAATTTTGAATATTTAAACCGTACATAATTTTCATACGTGATTTCACACGTAATTTCATACGTGATTTCATACGTGGGTTTTTTCGACTGGGTGCAGACGATGGACACATCTGAAATGTTTGAACCGTGCAGGAATCAATAAAACCAAAGAAGATTGGGAACAAAAGGATGCAATAATATTTGTGATGCCTGTGCAGTTTCAAAAAGAGAATGGATGATCAATAAATAAATATAAAGAAAATATAAGTATATACTAAGTGATATGTAATAACAGTTAATGGTCCAATTTAAAAACAAATATTGAGCGGTATATTAAATGCTAGCTAAAAATCAAATTTTAAATACAAATAATGAGCGGTATTTAAACCAGCTTGTACGACCTTCTAAAGGCACATTTTGAGCGGTATATTTAGCCAGCTGTAATTATGTTTTTTATACAAATAGTGAGCGGTATGATAAACAAGCTTGTAAGTCCTTTTAAAGGCACATTTTGAGCGGTGTATTAAATAACCTAAAAGCAAGTTTTAAATGCAAATAATTAGCGTAATTTTCAGCAAACGTCTTTTGAAATTACTTTTTAAAAACAATTCCGAAATTTTATATCTCGTATATCTGACAGAATGAAATCTTCAAATGATTCAGGGTTTGGGGTTTTAGAGGGTATTTTTCCTTGAACTGAGTCCCTCATAACCACAGCAGTTTCATGGGAGATCTTGTTGTGGTATGCGTAAATGCATTTCCCCACCCTAGAAAAAAAAAAAAATCATTGAACCTATAATAATTGCTTAAATATAAAATTGTTTTTCAATCCAATCCACCCTCCGACTCTAACGCAATCGGCTGCTTAAGTTGACGGAACTGTCAAACACGCACAGAATCGAGTTTCCCCACCCTTTGATTTCGCCGCAAGGGGTCGAGTCAATTCTGGTCCATCATGGTTGCATTGAGTGTACCTAGTACAACAATGGAATTTGTATTTTAACCTATATTTAAAAAAAATATTTTCGAGTCAAATTCGAGCTGTACTTCAGCCACATATATGAATCCCCTTCCAAAATTAATCTATATATAAACATTTTAGCAAATCTTGTTTTTCATTTGACTATAACTTGTATTAGTATGTTTTTTTAACAAACTAAAAATTTAATTATAAAAGTATCTGCTTGTATTAAACCTAAAATAAAAACGTCTTATAATATCTAAAGTTTCCAACATTTCGTAATTAGGTACAAAGTTATAGAAATATACCATAAGTTTGCGTTAAAAGAGAACACTATATGTGACGAATAATCCAAAAGCATTTGGCTTCAACATGAACTTATTGGTATAAAGTGTTTGTAATATTTAAATATAATATGAAAATAATAGATTTGTTTTGAAAATTATACATTATTAGTTTAATATTTACAACTAAATAGTTATGTAGATCATATTAGTTATAACTTTTATTTAAATATCAAAATTATGAAAAAAATAAACAATAGTTTTTTAATCTTCAATGCAATCTATATGAGAGTTTGAAATTGATATTCAAAAATAAATCCATTTTAATTCACTGACTCTTTAAGTGTCTTAAAAGTCTTACTGAATACTTTAAAGAAAGTTTAAAGAAACGGAGAATATCATTCTTAAGATAAGAGAAATTTTCCCATATTTTCTCAATTCACGGGTCCAAAAAGTCATTAAAAATGTCAATTAGAATAGAGCAAGTTTATTAATAAGTACACGGAAAGAAAAATTGTTTTAAAAATTAGTCATAAAATATCAAATGTATGACATACAGAATTAGTAAAAATTACATGTATTGCTTTAAAAAATTTCTGATATTTAATGTATTATTTCAATTTTGAATATTACTGTCACACATTTCCTATTTTGATGAGTAATTTTTAACACTTTTTTCCGTGTTTTAAATCATATCTTCTTTGATTATTACTAAATAATATTTTGAACTCTTTTTCCAAAAAAGAAAACATATGGTATTGAATTTATTTAAACAATGTTAATAATTTTATTAATACACATTCTTATAGTTATAGCCATTATTACAATAAATCTACCAACCCTCTTGCTCACGTTAAAACTAATAATATCAAGCTGATAAAGAAGGTCGTTATACTCACCGACTATAATTTAAACATTAAATTTCTATAATCCTTTAGATAAATAAAAAAGAAACCTAAATATTTGTATCGGATTATCACGAAGAACTTCAGACTGATTGATTATGTATGTACAATGAAATAAACACGTGTTCCATTTTTATTACTGAAATCTTCATTTTACAAATGCTATCTACTATCTTACTTACAAATCTATCCCGTTTGCATCGCGTGGCAGTGTTGTAATCGAACCCGCACTTCGTCACAAAATTGCAAATCCTTCCATTAATCACAAAGTCTTCACAAATCTCATGTGCGTACAAAAATATCGTTGATAATGTAATACTACTGGCTACATGCAATTGCCCATTGCTTTCTGCTTTTATCAAGTTTTCATGGGCGTTGCCAACAACAGAACACAGCAAAAACAAGTGCAATAAATGTGTCTCCCGTTAAAACACGTGTTTTATTGTTTATGAGAAACGGATGTTGTAATAAATTATACCCTTTACACGGAAAAAAAAAGTATTAAAAATTACTCATAAAATATCAAATGTGTGACACAGTGTTGTATTTTGAAATAATACATAAAACATTTTTTAGCAATTTTTACTAAAATGTTAGTAATTTTTACTAAAATATCATCAATTTTGGCTAAAATATGTGCAATAGTTACTAATCTTTAAGTATAATTTAAAAATAGAACACTACTGTCACACATTTAATATTTTGCTAGTAATTTTTAACACAATGTTTCTTTCTGTGTACAGATGGTAATCTGGTACCAATATATTTCAAATTGTTTTAAGTATACAAGAATGACATATAGAATTAAATATAAATACGCGGATATTAACATAAACATGAAGGTGGTACCATTTAAAACTGCAACATTAACGCGATAATTCAAAAATATCTTAAATCAAGACACGGGTTTCTGAAAGCAAGACACTTGTTTTTTCAGCGAAATTATGCTTCTATTGTACAACCTCAATGTGTACGTGCACGAGCATCGACGTGTTCGAATCAACGGGCTGAGATTCGTTGTTCTTTAACGATGACAATTCAATGATGTCAAGGTCAAACGATTTCGGTTCGGCGACGCGCTTTTGGAAAAACAGCTCCCAAACGTTCCGCTTCTTGGCCACGTCAAATACATCGTTTTCGTTGCCTTTGACTATTTCATACTTCGCATCCACATTCTGCAAGGAAATGAATCATTATTTGTGACGAAAATGCGTTGACATTTCACTAATAATAATAATAATCATTATTGTTCACTATTAAATTGAATTCAATGAACAAATCCTATCTAAAAAATAAGACATCCTCGCGATACTTGTTTTTACGCTAACGTTACAGTAAAATATAATAACAAAAATGATACAATGCTAATTTGATGGTAGTACAATGATTGATATGTTTAGTTGAAATTTAAAACTGTTTTGAACCTCAAAAATAGTTTCAAATTAGGAGCTAATAGCTTTAAAGTAGGTTCTAACTTAATATATTCTTATATTTTATACCCTGTTTTGAACCTCGAAATGTCTAAAATTTCCCGTTTCGATTCTAGAGATTCAAACAAGCTCAAGCAAATGGAAAGAAATAAAAAGAAATAAAAAAAGAACATTATATAAACAAAATATTATATATATTCATAAAATATAACAAAATGTTGAAATTAAAAATGTAAACTAATATATTTAGAGATGCTTAACTAACAAATAAATTAAAAAATATAAATCAATTTAACAAATAAAACAAAAGAGTCTTATAGTTTCAAAAGAGGGTTAAAATATAGATTGTACCCTGTTTTGAATCCCTTAGAATCTAAACGATTAGTTTTAGACATTTCGAGGTTCAAATCAAGGTCTTCGAATCGAGTGACCTTTGAACTTCTTACAATGCAGTAATTAAACATTTTAACTCTATAACTCTCTACAAATTTACCTTTATACAAGGTTGCAGCCTGATTATCCGTCTCTTGTGAGCAGTTTGCAGCATGTTTATAGTTAAATTATAATTATTATTATTATTGTTACTACTTTTGAAGTCGTCGGTGAGGTTAGCCGAGCGTTTTCCTCTGTATTGTTTCTTTCGCGAGTACTTTGCTGGCTTCGAAACGATTTGCTCTTCTTCCTCATCTTTGTCCTCGCCATTCACCTAAGCACAAACGCTCGTTAAAAAACCAATCTTTTTTTTTCCTTTATTTCTTTCCCCTGACATTTTAACTCTAACTTACTTTGCATGAAAAGCAACCTTCCGTGGCAATTATCTTATCATCAGATGGCAGATTCGAGTGGTACCCGTCACGATCAATAGCGTACGTTGGAACGTTACCAATTTCTTCGCCATAATTCTCTTGGACAACAGGAGTTATAGTGGACAAACAGTGGCCCTGCAAAAGCGTTAATGCATTTGAACGTACGGTCGGGAAATAAAAACGATTATTTCAGTTGAATTGCAACGAACTTGTCCTATGCGTCGGTAACCGGAAGGACATCCGCAAATGAATCCCCCGGGTCCAGTTGGCGTGCATCCAAACGTGCAAGGACTTCCCAGGCACGCTGAACTTATCTGCAAGGAATAAACCGACCTTGTATTCTATTGCAAACGTGTATAACATGGTTTGGTATTAAACAAATATGATTAAATACTTGAACACAAATCTGCAGGTTCTCATCGAATCTGTACCCGTCTGTGCAACCGCATTTATAACTACCGAGGGTGTTAATGCAAGGACTGTCCCCGCATGGGGAGTTGTTGCATTCATTGTCGTCGATGCATTGATTGTAGTACAAATGTTGAATGTAACCTTCTGGACAACCACAACGATAACTGCCCATTAAGTTCTGAAAAAATTGGAGCAGTCATTTTTTTAAATGTGTTTTTTTACTTTTAAGGTTGCTATGTAAGTTTGATGGACTTACACTTACTTAAGCTTGAGTAGAAATGAGAAATAATTTAAATACAATATTTAAATAAAAGGCATTGAATTGGGGGGAGGGGGGGGAAGCGTTTTAGATAAATGTGAATTGAGTTTAAGACTAATGCTATTGTTTAAATAATAATTAACACATATTAAAATTATTTTAAATCTATAATATGTAAATTAATAATATGTTTTAATCATTTTTGTATAAAATGAACAAAAATTAATTTAACAATATATTTTTATTAATGCTTAAACTGTACCAAATTATCTTGAAATTACTATAAATATTTATTAATAAAAAATGTCTCAATATTTATCAATATTTTAAAAAGAATTAATTTAATTGTGACATTTTTTTAATATGTTAAATTAATTTTTTTACATTTTATAAAAAAATGATTAAAATATGATAAAAAATATTAATTTCAATATTATACAAATAAAATAATTTTCATTTGCGTTAATTATTATTTAAACAACAACATTAAATCTTAATTAAATTAATTAATTAAACGCAATCCACATTTATCTAAAACGCTTCTAGTATTGAGACTATCTTCACGTACGTCGTGCGTCGCGATGCAGTCGAGAGTAGCCCCCCTGGAAGCAATTGGTGCAAACTTAAAAACAAAATTTAGTTTGTTCAGTTAAATAGAAGCCGAAGTATGCACAGTTAAATGTTTAAATTATTATATTAATATGTTTAATATAATAATAATATTATACTAAATATTTAATTATTATATAAAGAACTATTCAATGATTTAAACGTTAATTTTTTGTGCACTAGTTGGTTCCACTTCAAGGAGTTTTAATTAAATTCTGTACAGTGACTAGGGTGATTTTTATAAGACTAGAGTAATATGGATATGGAATATATGTAAATATGGAAATTTATTGAAATTTTTAATAGGAATTTTTGACTATAGAATATTTATATGTGCATAAGAGTTTATATATAATTTTCACCTGACAACCATGTTCGCACGAAGAATCATCTGCACATTCATTTTGATCTAAGCAGAATTTGCCGGATTCATCTAGTTTGAAACCTCTAGGACAAATGCATTTGAAACTCCCGAGAGTATTAATACATGTTCCAGGTTTAGGACAACAGCCATCTAATTCACATTCATTGATATCTGAAAATAAAGATGATGTATAAAAATTATATTAAAAATGTTATTAGATTAATAGCGATGAGAGGATATTTAGAATTATAAAAAAATTATAAAATCATATAGTAAAATCAATTTTATAATTATTAATTTATTCAAGTATTTTAAATTATATTGTATATACCGGATCATACTACGAAAGAACAAAATTATAGAAAGTAAAAAAATTGTTGAATAATTTTGTAATAATTTTTAATCATAATATTTTATTTAAATTTTCATGTATAATTGTGATTATAGATAATTTTTAAAGGCTATATAAAGTGACTTGAAAGAAAATAATTTATATGAATACTTTTTCAGTATTTCATACGCTTTTAAATCATTTATATATTTTTTCAAATAAACAGATTTTGTACTATTTATATTGCAATTTTTGTTAGTATCAGTACAATCTATTTTTTATTATTTAGTATTTTTACTTTCTATTTAGTATTTTTAATAACCAACCATGACAAGCATCACCATGTTGACTATACCCTTCTCGACATTCACAAGTGTAACTTCCTATACTGTTAATGCAATTATGTTGGCACAAGTGAATACCAGTTGTGCATTCATCTAAATCTCTGCACGTAAGACCATCAGGGTTTAATACATAACCAATTGGACATGAGCACATAAAACTGCCTTGAGTATTCTGACAATTGTATTCGCATGGCTTATTGTCAAACTCACATTCATTGACATCTATTTAAGAAACATTTGATTAATATTACTGCTATATATAAAAGACAATTTTCATTTATTCACATATGAAATCTTCACTCACCAATACAAACAATTCCAGACTTATCAACTTTGTACCCTTTATTGCATATACATCTGTAGGATCCTAAAGTGTTGACACATATTCCATTTGCACACAAATCTGGGATCGTATTGCATTCGTCTATGTCTGAATTGGAACGATCATAAATTATCAGAATGATCAGTAATGCAATATAATTAATTACTTTATTTGTATTTTACATATAAAAAAGCATACATATTTACCTTGACCATTGACTGAGAAACCTTTATCTAGACAAAGCTCTTTGTAAGGTTCAGAATCCTTTACCGGACAAATTTCACATCTGGGACCCCAAGCAGTTCCCATTGTGCAACAACAGTCAGCTTTAGTTACGGTACGCAATTCAGATGTTTTTGCAGTACATCTTCCACTTATAGTTTGAAGGAAACAGTATCCAACACGACGATCTTGAATGTTTCATTCAGTTTTTAATTATGATCATTCTTAATCAAATTTGCATATTTTTGTATAAATCTTACCAACACAAGACTTTCCATCTTCACTTGTCTCAAATCCATCGTAACACCTGCACTGATAGCTTCCTTCTAAATTAATACATCTACCATGACGACAAAGACCTGAATTCAGAGCACATTCGTCGATATCTTTGCAATCATCCCCGGTACCAATTTGCTGGTAACCAGGTGGGCAAATACACATAAACGAGCCAATTAAATTCTTGCACTGGAATTTGCAATTATTCGAAGGATAGGCACATTCATCTACATCTAAAATTAAATAGTTTGTAAAATTTTATAAATACCTAAAGATAAATGAATCAATAAATAATAAACAATTAATAAATTTCGTTCGTACCAATGCAGTGCCTTCCATCGGGTGCTATGATATATCCATATGGACACAAACACTTAAAAGAACCTGGAATATTGTGGCATCTGAATGCGCACTGGTTACCCATTTCCAAGCACTCGTTAACATCTTCGCAAACCTGACTAATACCTGGTGCAAAACCGTCATTGCAAAAGCATTCAAATCCACCTTTCAGATTGGTACAGGTACCATTGCCACATATGTTAGGATTCATACTACACTCATTTTGGTCAATACAACTAGTTCCTGAACTATCTAAGACATACCCAGATGGGCATTCACAGCGAAATGAACCATCTGTGTTAATACAATCTCCACCAGCACATATATTGGTCATAAATAAACATTCGTTCAGATCAACACCAGTATCGTCACGACCTGGACCTTCTGGGCATAATTTTCTAAAGTCATCTGGAAAGAAATAAAATAAAATAGGAGCAATTGTTAATTACGTTGTTGAAAAAATTGGACACTGTAACTCACCACTTCCTTCCGGTGGGCATCTTTCACATTGCTTGCCCCAAGCTTTACCCATAGTACAACAACAATGTTTCCTAGTGAGACCACCTATCCTAGCAGCACTGCATCTACCATACCTGTACTCGTCATAACAAATGTCTTCTCGTACATCGATACACTTCAAGACATTTAGTTTATCACTTAATTTAAATCCTACTGGACATTCGCATATCACGCCACCTTCAGTATTAATGCACTGACCATTCTCACAAATGTCACGACCTTCAACACATTCATCCACATCTGAAAGAAAATTTAAAATTGAAACAACCATATATCCAGTATCAAAACACGTTTATCGTCTTATACATACCAACGCACTCTTTCTTCGTACGATCCAACTCATATCCTGGTGGACAAGAACACATATAAGAACCCATCAAATTTTGACATTTTCCCGGCGGTGGACACAATCCTGATATCTGCAACAAATTTTCTATTTGAATTCCACTCAAGGAGAAAATTCAAGTTTCCAGAAAATGTTACCATAAAAAAATTACCTCACGACACTCATCAATATCACGACAATGTTGTTCATCTTGAGCCAACACATAACCGTCTGCACATTCACAGTAAAATGAACCAATGGTATTCCTACATCTGCCATTTCTACATAAGAAAGGCATCACCCTACATTCGTCAACATCTAAAATTTATTACAAAAAATTATACCTCATTTCTAATTTGCCCAAGCGTGTCGTTTTAATATATCCTCACCAATGCAGTCGTTATTTAAGCTCAGTTTAAATCCTTCATAACATTCACATTTATACGATCCAAGCGTATTAACGCAGGTTCCATTATTACAAACATTGGAGTGTCTTTGGCATTCGTCGATGTCAACACAAGCGTCTCTATTCCTAGTCAAAGCAAAACCTGTATGACACACGCACTGGAAACTTCCTTGAAAATTATTACAAACTCCATTTGCGCATAGACCTGTTCGATCGTAACATTCATCCACGTCTATACAATCCCTTTTGTTTGGACTCAGAAGGTATCCTGGAGGACAAACGCATTCAAAGTATCCCTGCCTATTGATACACTGAGCATTCCCAGAGCAGGGGCTGGGTATTTGCTGGCATTCATTTTGGTCAATGCATTGATGAGAGTCTTCGTCATAAAGGTATCCTAAATCGCAACGACATTCAAAGCTGCCAGGTGTATTGATGCAACGACCGTGGGTACACATGGTAGGCATCAAAGAGCATTCATCGATCTCTTCTGAATGGTTCGTTATAGGGTTCATTATTTGACCAGGAACCATGCCGCACAAAATTTCATGTTCCCCTATAAAATAAGAAAATTATAAGATAATTATTAAACCGCCAATTAAATTTTAAACGCACGCAAAGATATTTACGGGTTCTTTCCGATGGACACCTTTCGCATGGAGTACCCCAAGCTGCACCCATGGAGCAACAGCACAGCATCTTTGTTTGAGGGTGCATCATTGGATCGAAACATTGACCTGATTGATAGCTCGTGTAACAAATCTCTTTTCTCATATCAACACATTCTTCTGTTAATGTAAACAATAGTAAACACATGACATTAATAATAAAAAAAATAATTATCCAAGTACTAATAACATAGTTAGTACGTACTTCCTCCAGGCATTGTCATATAACCTTCTGGACATTCACAGTGGTATTTTCCTTTATCGTTAACACACAGACCAACTCCGCAGATATTAGGATGTAACGCACATTCATTAATATCTATTAAACCATAATTTCAAATTCATTCTATCATAAGTTTAAATATACAAATGATGTAATTTAATAACATTAGAACACTCGAAACTTACCAATACAACTTATCTTATTTGCATCCAATGTAAATCCTTCATTGCAAGAGCACATAAAGCTTCCAAATGTATTCGTGCAATGTCCATTCAAACAAACCGTCTCATACAACTCATCGCACTCATTAATATCTTCCAAAATGACAGTAACCTGGTTCGGAGCGTAACCCAAGCCTCCTGGACAAAGTTCCTCAAACTCTTTTGTACCTTGTCTGGGACATTCTTCACAACGTGGTCCCCAAGCATTGCCGACACTACAGCAGCACGTGGATTTAGTAACCGATGATAGAACATCGTACAAACAACGAGGTCGACCATCTGGATAATAATCCCCAGCAAAACAGAATGACTCTCTCCTGTCTGTAGAATCACTAAACATTAGAGACACATCAAAACTGTGTAAAACAATAATCGATTTCCATCTTCAAACCTTACCAATGCAAGCATTACCAGCTTCCACCAACTCATAATCTGGTGGACACTGACAAATATATTTCCCACGAGTATTAATGCAAGTTCCATACTGACAAGACTGAGGATTTTCACACTCATTGATATCAGTACAATTTCCTCCAGAACCATCCAGTTTATAGCCCTCGTTACACTCGCAACGAAACATCCCGAATACATTTTCGCATCTGCCGAAGACACAAAGATTGCTGAACATTTCGCACTCGTCGATGTCAACGCACGCTTGTTCATTGTTTTCATCTGGATGAACAAATCCCATTTCGCATTCACAACGGAATGAACCAGGATAATTCAGACAATGACCATTCTCGCACAAACTTGGGTCTTCTGCGCATTCGTCGATATCTTTGCATGAATAGCCGTCACCTCTAAATCCAGCATCGCAGACGCACTGTTTAGATCCCAATCGTTATTTCAGTTTTGCTAGTAATTTTACGTAATGGACGATGCGTTTCACTTACCCTAAAAGATCCTTCCGTGTTGATGCATTGAGCATTCGAATCACATCCTCCATTATTCGTCAGACACTCGTTAATATCCCTACATTCAATGCCGTTTCCTACAAAGCCTTCATGACAAGAGCATTCGTATGATCCAGGAGTATTTCTGCATTCAGCAAATTCACTGCAGGAATATGCATTCAGCATACACTCATCATCATCGGTGCAGCCAGATCCCAACTCTGGCTTCACCGAGTAACCTTCTTCACAGCGACACTCGAAAGAACCGATAGTATTACGGCATTCACCAAATCCACAAATTCTGGGATGAGCGATGCATTCGTCTATGTCTTTAAAGCAATAATGCCTATATTAAGTGGTCTGATTCTTCGGTTAGTTTGAAGATTTAAATGACTTACCTACACAAGTTCCACCTTCTTTACTGATCAGAAGACCTTCTCGACAAGTGCACGCGTATCCTCCTCGAATATTCGTACACTCGCCACCATTACAAATCCGAGGATTTTCATTGCATTCGTCAACATCTGAACAAGTGCGAGCATCAGGATTCAGACCATACCCAGGTCTGAAAATATGAAGTGCCATTAATTTGTAAAAAATGTTAACTTTATAGGCAAAAGAATACTATTCGATTCTTAAATCAATACCTGCAAGTACAGTAGAAACTACCCGGAGTATTAATGCAAGTGTCTTCGCAACCGCCATTATTTTCGAAACATTCATTGATGTCTTCGCAATGAGTCTTTGATGGTGTTTGACGGAATCCATCGTCACAAATACATTGATAAGTTCCCATCATATTTTCACACGCGCCATTGGAGCAAATGCCACTGGTTCTGGAACACTCATCTATGTCTTTACATGATTCTTTGTCTGGTGCTAATTCGTGACCTGGAGGACACAGACAGTCAAAACTGCCTTCCGTGTTCAAACAGGTGCCACTGCGACAAAGACCTGGACTTTCTTCGCATTCGTTTATATCTAAAGAAAAATTCGCAGAAGTTTAATATTGTAATTCAGAAAAAGTCGAAGCGTTCAGAAAAAAAGACTTATATATTAAATATAAGTCTGTTTATTTATGAAATTTATCATACCCATGCACACTTTCATAATATCACTGCTGCGATAACCCAGATTACAATCACATTCAAAATGACCTGGTGTATTTCTACAGGTTCCATTACCACAAACCCCAAATAAGATTCCGCATTCGTCAATATCTATAAGGGAAAAAATTGGAACATTATTATTACTGTTATTAATCACTTCTACGTTCATATTCCATAACAATATTTACCATTACATCCAAGGCCATTTTCATCCAAAGCATATCCTTGGTTACATTTACAACTATAACTTCCCAAAGTATTCTTACATCGTCCATTTTTACAAATTCCAGGGAATTCAACACATTCATTTATATCTTGCCTATCGCCAAAACCCGCACCTTTCGGACACAATTCAGCATGAGCACGTGTACCAGGTTTAGGACAAAATTCACACTTCCCATTACCCCAAGCACGTCCAACGGAACAACAACATTTGCTCTTCGAATATCTACCGTCGATAGGAATAGAAC
>JABFQC010004381.1:0-12741 GCA_022817085.1 Psilanteris sp. ZL-2020
CAACGGTCGGCTGCCAATGTTGGGCCAGAGGTAATTGGCGTTTCATCCCGACGATGGGCCATCATTGGCAACTAACGGTCGGCCAATCTTCGACAGTGTTGGGCCAAGCTTGGGCCGTTTGTTTTTTACTATTCATATTTTAAGACTTATACAACGTGAAGTTATACGACTAATGATGTACATAATTCCTGTACAATTATTTTCTATAATTTTTTTCTTTTTCTTTTCTTTACAATTTTATTTTCTCTGTGTATAATGAATATAAATAATTTAATGTAATAAGCTTATGGCGTTACATTTCGAAAAAGTAATCAGGCGAAAGATAATTTTTTTCATTGAATCTTCCTACTCGAATTGTTTTGCAACCATATTTTAGAGGTTTTATTTTTTAATTAAACGTAAAAAATTAAAATTAGATAATAATTCTTCTTGTGCAAAATGCATAGTTCTAAGGATTTATTTTTGTTCTTTTTAAATGTTATAATTTCGGACACTGCATTTTAATATTAGTGTTTGATGTAATCTCACGAGACAAAATAAACTGCTTCGAGTTAGTATCATGAACGTTCAAATTCGTTATTAAACCATGCCCTAGTTATTACAAACGTCTGGTAACACTAAAATGTAGCAGATATTGATCTTGAAATTCAATAAAGATATTATGCAATTAATCATTATAGAATTAGCTATTGAACCATTATGTTTAGTTTTTTTATCCATTTCAAAATATATTAGCAAAATATACTAGCTATATGTGTTGTGTTTCCATACGCTACGTGTAAATAATCAATTTTATATAGTGTGTAAATGTTGTTATGTATCAATTTTCAAATTGAAATTAATTAGTAGACTTTCATTGAAACAATATCATTAATTATTCAAATGTTTTGTACACTTGTTTATAGACTTTTTCACCGATTTTCGCTAATTAAATTTGAAATTAACAAAATCTTAAAATGATGTGTTTTTATAAACTTGCATATATGTTTTTAATAAATAAAATACAACATAGCATAAACTCTATGTTATATATAAAGCGAAATATAATATGAGATAATAATGATTTAACAACAATGTAACAATTTTATTTGTTTATAATACATCGAATAATACAAAATCAAACCAATATTTTCGGTTTCTCATTTTCTCTTTCAATGTTTGAATATTATTAAAAGATAATATTCAAAAAATAATTTGATTATTAACCCATGATTTTTTATCAAAGTAATGACTCTATTTTGCTTTAGATCAATGGATTTACAAGATTGAAGACATATTATTTTACATTTGAATTGTGCATTAAAAATGTTCATACATTTTTATGATAATGAGCATGCAATTATTCTCTTTAAATGATATATTTCGTAACATTTTTTACTGAATTCTAAATAGTTTAAAATTATGCACTATTTCTAATTTTTCCACGTATACCCAGCGTTAATTAATCGGAGTAAAATCTATGTAAAATGACTGCGAATCACTCCGCGATTCATCGACGCTGGGTGTATTGGTTAGTATTAAAGTTTTAAAAATTAAAGTAAAATAAAAAAAATAAAATAAAACTAAATATAAAAATAAATTGAGTTTTACAATATAAAGCTTTATGATTTATGTCAGTTTTAAAGAAATAACAAATGGATTCCACTATAATTGGTGTATCTTTCATTTATAAGACATTTGTTGTTTGTTATTAGTACTTATTAAAAGTAACTATTAAGGATACCAACATGAAAGCTGTCATTTTATAAATATTATAAATCAATTGTTTATTATATATTTTTAATAACATAAATAATGTATATTGTGTTGTCGAAGAGAAATATTTTTTTAAATTTCATCTACTATAAATTAAGGTTACATATTGTTAAATAAATTATTATTAATAAATCTTAAATATAGTTAACAATAACAATAACGCTGCTTTTTAAATGTATTATTCTTATAATACTTTTAATATAAGTTTTAACATTATAACTTTTATATTATTCAAACGAAAGAAAATAGCATTAATATATATAACTTATTGTTGAGAAGTTTTTTATTAATTATTCATATTATTATCGTTGTAATACCATATATATATATATATATATATATATATATATATATATATGGGTGAGTGACAAAATACATAACTGTCAAACTACATAACCTTGTAATGTATATCTATATTCATAGTGAATATAGTTATAGTTGACAGCGTTATAAATTTTGCCACTTATGTATTTTGTCCCTTACCCATATATATATATATATATATATATTAAATTTTAATGACATTTAATATTAAAGCGATGTAATTCGATTTTACTTGTAACATTTTAATGATTATAATTTTCATTGAATTTGACAACGTAATTGTATGTTGATATAGAAAATTTGTTTTATTATAATCTAATATTGAAACGTTGCCATCAAATTAATCTTCAAATGTACATGTAATATAATCGAAACCAAACGACATATCGATAAGCCCGAAAATTCGCAATAAGTGACATGTTCTTTACTGACATAGTTAATATATCGTACTATAACTATGGCGAATACAATAAAAATAGTTCATATGAAAAATATCAATATGTATATATGTATCCGGAATACAAAATTAAGTAATGCGTTCAGATTTCGTCTCCTTATTGTATATTATATTATAGACATACAACATGACATATTGTTAGAAATTGTCTACTTTGACAATCGTTTTTACATTGGAATAAGGTTACTTAATGAATGTTCATAATCAACCTAGATATTACATTTAAATAATTTTATTTTTGATTGTTAATACGACGGTCTGAAACAACGTCAATATTTTACGTTGTAGCATAGTTAATGAAACGTTTTCAAATAACTGTAGTTGTCAAAGTACAGCGGCAATGTTGAAAATACTATACTTTTTAGAATCAGATGAATGTTTTATTTTAACATCTACTGAAAACATTAATAAACGTTGGAATGATATCTTAAAATAACTTTATCAATCTGTAAAATTATAACGCTATAACAACTAACAATATTCATCATTATAACGACGTTTTATACCTACAATAATTATGTAAATAATGTATAACGATAAATTAATGTACTTTGACAACTACAGATATTTAAAGACATTTAATTTACCACGTATCAACGTTTAATACTGACGTTGTTTCAGAACATCGTATTAACCATCAAAATAAGTTGACTACGAACAGTCATTAACACGGGAAAAAATGCTATTGATGCGAAGTTAAATTTGTCGTAGAACTCTGCGTTGTTGATTTAATGACAAACGTCGATGATCCAATGACGGATATTATTAATTCAATTACTAGAATATTAAACAATAATATCTTGTCATTAAATTAAAAATTGAGAATTCTATTACAACTGGATGTTCATTAAATGGCATTTTTTTTCTCAATGAAATAATATGTTATTCCAATGTAAATACGAATGCCAAAGTAAAAAATTTCTCCTTGAGTATATTATATACTCTATTATACATATTAATATACGTAATAGACCAATAGCTTGGGGGTAAAGCGGTTGGATTCTAAAGTAGGACTCGAGTTCAATTCCTACAGACAAATGAGTATATGTTTCTAGTATTTATTAATATTAATCTGTAATATATAAATAAATATGTATATATATATATATATAACGCCAGGTTTGGGGACACGCTGTTTTTGGGCATGTTATGGAGGTGAAGAGAATTTTTTTTACGAAAATATGGCGAAGTGCATCGGGCGGTCTTCGGCCACCCTCACAAAGGGATGCGGCGACCTCCGCCCCCAACGCCGCCACCCTCTTGTAAAAATCTAGCTAAACCTAAAACGTGACTTCCTAGGGGCCTCAGTACCGTAAATCCTGGTCTGTCTCCAAAACTAGCGTTAAACATATACATTCGTTTGGGGACAGTCTCCAAACGGTGCATTATTGTAATCAATAATATTGTTTAATTATAATAATAAATTTTAATACATAAAATTTTGTTGTTTGTACATATTTTTTTAAAATATTGTTTCTTTGAAACGTTGCAAGGATATCACTATTAAACGGTACTAAACAACGTCATTTTAACTTTAAAATTAAAGGTTTTAATTTTCTCTTTTAGTAAAAACGTACATAAAATATTACTAGTTGCTGCTAGGAAAATATGTTATATTCGTTTCAATTTGAAGTGTTTTTAAAGATCCTTAATAATTTTTCTATAATTTTATTTTATATATATAATAAATAAAATTAGATATGTCTATTTTTCAATTACAATAACGGTACTGAATCATTAAACATTAAATAGAATCATTCAATTTATTCCGTATATATAATGCATTTCTTTTTTCATTATTTTCTATTTTTAAAACATTTGCATAATTGTAATTTAAATTACCCAAATTGCTGACATGAACTTTTTAACATTCATCAAAAATGTGATTCGCGTATATTAAAATATAATAGTTCAAATTTTTGTGTCGTTTTTTTAAACCGAAATTTTTTCATTTAATTATTAAATATACTTAATTTTGCATAATACAATAAACCTTGCTAGATTGTTGTAAGACTATTGCGAATAATAGATTTTATGTTTATTGTATTATTTTACTGACAATTTTCACGTATATCCAAATCTCTAAGTTATATATAGTAATAAAAATAATAATTTATTCTTTTACTGACAAATTCAAAACATATTTCTAACAAAACAAAATGTATACATTTAATTTACTGATATTTCCGTTCATTAAACATGAATGTTCCATAATTCGATTTTTCAAAGTTTTCATATTTCATCTAAGTAATCCTTTAATAAAACGACTTCATATAACACGAAATGTAAAACATTTAAAAAATAATAGCAATATTCTAACAAACATTCCTGTTCAACTTTTTCGAAAGATACATATCCTTACTTTGAAATGCGAAAAACATCTGGTTTTCACGACCCGAAACATCGGAATACTTTTAAAGAAATTTACACCCAGGAATTACTAATTGAACTTACGGCTGAAACAAAACAACATTAATTCCTAAAAGTATTCAATTTAAAATGATTCGTGTCAAAAGTTCGCAGAAAAGTAAAACCGCTGAAGTAATTTCATTATTTTAATACAAAAAATTTGATCATCCATTTATATTTATATCTGTAACACTTTTCTACATAGAAAAAATATGACTCCGAACGTGACATTGTCTCGAATTAATACCAAGTATCGGAAGATCAACAAAGTTGAGAATCTAATAAACGCTCTGTACAGAACAATTGTATCAACCAAATCTGATCAACCGGATCCGTTTCACCTGTTAGAAGTGGAAATGAAAATCAGCGGAATGTGACTAGCTCGGCATAAAATTGATTGATACCTTTATTGTAGACAAAACGCGCTAATGGTATGAAATACACGCGTAGTCGGTCGTAAAAATGGCATTAACACACCGATCCATTGTTTAACAAACCATTCGGATATTATACGGGACATCGCGAACACAATGCGGGACGGGGATTGAATGATATTTGTACGTAAGAAGGATAAAACTATGTATAAATGTCAAGTTAAGAAGATTACTGTTTCTGCGAGTTTACTTAGGAGCTGGAGTCACGCAACACATAATACATGAAAAACTGGAGTGTGCACGACAAAAACTGAGGTCGCAATGCCAATAGCGGAGGGGTGCGACAGAGATAAGAACATTACATTCTGTTCAATAAAATAGACCATTGGTGTGCTATAGCGACGTGCATAAAACTGTCGCGCGTGTTACCAACTACTACAAAGACCAAATATATTGGTCGACCTTCCGGAACATAATCGTAATATACAGCCAATATTACGGTGCATACAGATACGCCAACAATGCACTCAGATGCCTGGGATTAGGGACCAAAACAGACAGAGATGGAAATATCAATACGAAATTGGAAGCAGAAAAAGTTGCAAGATAGAGAGATGAGAACTGTGAGAGGGGTCGTAGGAAGTACGTTGTAAACGGTTGGTTGTATTCGATGGCCGCGTGTCAAAGGTCATATCTGACACAGAGCCGTTCGCAAGCGATGATTTATGGGATGAAAATGAATTACAAGGGATGGGTATAAAAAGCGTGTTTTGTTATTCTTTACGCGGGATGAAAATCGTGTTGTTTGGTATTGTGTAGTCTTAATATTGGTGAGTTTACGTTTGACAGCTCGTCGACTTATGTTGGGCTTAAATAACTCAATATGATTTTGCGTTGCCGTTGTAATGAATGCTGGTCGCGTACGCGAAGGGGATTTAAGGATTTGTTAATTTGGAACGGGATTGCGCAGGATGGTTTTATGCACCACGAAAAATGTAAGGTTCTTTTTGGATTCAGGACGGAGTGTCCATCTTGTTGTTTGAGTTTAATTTCATTAGAGCTAGGGAGCCGGTCGCGTAAAATGAATATTTCATTAATGTTCAAGATTTTGCTAGAATAGTGGCGGATTATGTTATTGATGTATTTTCAATCAAATTGAGACAGATTATTAAGGGAGTATAAAGGTTATTTGGATAGTGGTCGGGATTACAGTTGTTTTTATTGATTTATCTGTCACAGCGAGGGATGATATGAATATAACGTTTAAGTAAATTAAAAAGGTGTTATGTGGGTTACCTTTAGTTTTGAATTGAATTGCGTTTGATGGCAGTATAAATAAATTTATATTTTTAATATAAATATATATATGAGAGCACGTTCGTGTGTATATATATATATATATATTAAAAAGAATTTCTTTTGTGTTGATCGTCTTCAACACAGTTATACAAAATTGCAAAGATTAATTGTGCACATTTACGCACACAGTTCTTTCCCAATACGTATATTTTGCGTCTAAAATTTTCTATACGTGGGATTATATACAAACACTTTTGCAGTTATGTTTAAGCGGTACGATACCACCTTACAATTTGCTGGACGAAAAAAGAACAATTCCAAAAATGACAAATGTCGATCTACAAATGGTTATATACTTTTATAACAGAAACTTGTTCGGAATTTCAGAGTAGAAATAGATCGAAATAAGAATCCAAAGCTATACATGCGAGAAAATTTAGATTTGAGAGTTTTCTGAATAGGCGAGAATTGAATTTCATACGTGAAACTATTATTTGTTGTTTCAAAATATGAAGTATTATAAAAGTCAGTAATTAATAATAGATTACAAAGTACAACAAGATGCATATAATATAAATATTGTCAATTTTTAGTAAAAATTTATTTTTATTCACAATAATATTATAGAGAATCGTATAAATATATAAATATAAACATGAGTTGTTTATGTTTTCCAATGTGATCTTTCACCTGAACCATCGTACTTATCGCTGAAACTGTTGTAATCAATGGAAGATATCAAAATTGTATCGACATTAACACGCGATACTTTAATAAACTCCTAATAATCCATTTATTATATGAAGACAAATTAATGGGTGTCTTTATAAATCTAATTCTCCGAGGAAATTTACACTGAAATTATAGATTCACGATATCTACAATGAAATGGTTTTATGTCGTTTCTTTTCGAGTTCCACACTTTTTTTTATATTTATATAATCAAACAAACTGCGTTAATTTTTCGACACTCATAATCTAAGTTAGTTAAATAAGTTTGAAATCGAGTGAATCAGTTTTATTTTATCAAGGCATAATTTCAATTGCCAATGTTTAACCTACGTTGGAACTGAGTTAAATCTCCTAATAGCCGAGTTCGGCGGCAGGTTTTACGTCAATTTTGACGTTGAATATGTCGCCAAATTTAATGGTCAAGTTTTAAAGTGGATCTAAAGTCAGAACTAACTTCAAATGTACTCTAAAACTGAACATCAGATTCAACGTAAGATCTACTGTCAAATTCGATATCAACTCCGTTGTGACTTCAGACAATGGTTTTCAATTTGAAAAGACGCATTATTCGATTTTTTTTTATCAAATCACCAAACCGTGATTTAAATAGTTGATTAAATGTATTCGAATAAATATACATTGAATTAAATAAATAAACAAATGTCAACAAATTTGCATTAATAGCTTATTGATATCCATGAAGCTCGACTCCCATTCAGCTGCATCCTGATTGGTCTCGTTTGAATAAATTTATATAAAGTAATTTAAATGTAACGAACCGCAAATTAATTTATCAACTCAAAATAGTAATGCATTATTTTAAATTACTTTATAAAATTTCCACAAATTCAGGTTTACGCTTTATTAGAATGACCAGTTGTTCTGCTTTATATGTAACGAAATTTTTTTGAAAAACAACATAAAATGTTATTATTATAATATTCAATCCTGAAATTCTCAGGATATTTATAAATTAAATTTTATCGCATTTTATTGATTATTGAATACAAAATTATTGAAATAAAATATTCAGTTAATTGAAAATTTGTTTCCATTTTTTTAAAATTATTATATTTATTATCTTCCATATGCAATATTACAAACAAGTATTTCGTGAGAAAGTTGCGTTGTATTTCAGTATTTTGAATTGTTTCAAAAAAGATTCATTATAACAGTTGCTATGCTAATAATGTCCGTCACATATAATGAAATACGAGTAGTATTGTTATGAAGGTTTAGAACAAATTAATCCTAAAAAACTGTACGTTTAATAGCTTTCTGTAGGATTAAATGAATCTTTTCCCATAAAAAGAATTCTTTACAATAAAAGAATCCTTTCATTGTGAGAGTTGAGATATATCACGTTGTATGATATATACGCTTTTGGTAAATAATATTTCCTCGTAATACTTTGACATACCGCCAGGCAATTTTTAATTTCAGTTTTTGACGCTTCGCTGTGAAAGTTCATTATTCGATTCAAAAACATATTATATATATCACACGGAAAGAAGTTTTTAAACAAATCCCCTTGCGTTTAATTGACTTCACCGTATTGTTAGTTGAATAATTTTTTGTTAGCAAATTAAGCTAAATTATTATGTAACGTGTAATTAATATATCAACCGTACATCAATGTTATTAATTCGTTTTAAATTTAATATCTGCTTTGTTAACTTCAATTTCTACTTTCATATAATTATTCCATTTTCGTAAATCAAACCGAAGAAACACGGTTATTTCATAATCAAACAATCTGTAGTAATTGAGCCTAACTGAAATCAAATGAGATTTACCGTAGGGTTCATAAACATATATAAATTAATCATAAATACACAATCATAATTTTTTCCGTGTGTACAAATCAGCCATAAAAAGTTTTAATGCCCGGACTATAATATGCGAGTAAAATAAGATAATGGCAGTCATCTAAGCCGTAACTTTCATAAAACGGGTAAAACGTAGTCAATTTTGGATGTTTATACGAAATGAGTTTGTGCAGAAATATAGTGTTCTGTAGGTTGTAAAAGCAAAATAAATGAAAAGTACTACCGAGACAAAGGAAATAACGAAAATAGTCATTTAAACAAAATTACATCATTGTTAGATTAAGACTATATACTGTGTATGTTTATGCGATCAAGAAGACAGAGATAGAATAAGATGGAAGATGGATTTTGGTTTAAAATTACAATTTGCTGTTATTCTTTTTTGTAGCGGATCGTTTGTGTGTGTTTTTCGCTGACGTAACATTAGTCGTTGAACCGATAGAGTATTTATTTGTATTTACAGATATAAGTTTGACGTTTGAATAATGAAAAAATGTTTGTATCAAATAGTTAAAGAATTGACGTCGCGAAGAAAATGTATGATAGTGTATATAATCATTGTTAGGATGCAAATTGTCAAGCAGATAAAATGTTTCTTCAGAAAACAAGATGTTAAAAGAAAATCTAACTCGCTTTTTATCCGAATAGTCTCTCGGGGCAAAAAATCTTTCAGTTGAATTGACTTTCATTCTGTGATGCTGAAAATGAAATGTATGAAGATGATCCACGTAAATATAAAAAACCTAAATCGAATGCGAAATTTTATAGTGGACATTCATTTCGTACATTAAAATTCATGCTTTGAACGAAATTCTATTCGTGTTCGGCGGACGAATTAAAGTAAATATCAATCATAGCGAAAATGTTTTGGAAATATTGAAGGTTCTGCTATAAGTTAAATAAATTATATATGGCTGTATAAGATATATGCATTAATGTTCGTGTTTTTATATATCATATGGACTACTATTAGGTTACTAATTAATCATAGTTTATTGAACAGTTGTTAATAATATTTTATTAAAGTTATAAATTGTGAAATTGGATTAATTATATCGAGTATATAAGATAATCTATGATCATAATTTTGTTACAATAAAATATTAGTGTTTATCTTGAGAAACGTAGCTGGAAATCCAGTCGAAAGTGAGATCAGTTGCTGAAAGGATTACAAATTTTGGCATACATTAGTGACAAAGTTTATATTAAGCAATTGTTTGAGTGGATTTAAAAACGTTGAATAAGCTGGAGCACGTATCAAATTTCTTATTAAGTTTATTCAGTTTGGAGTAACATTTCTATCTGATTATTATGATTAAGTTAGCTCTACTTTATTGCACTTGATTCATATTGAAAATAACGACATTTTAATTTCCTTTTTAAATTTGTATTTTGCAGTGAGTGTAAATAAGTAAAAACTAAATGAAAACTTTGTTAGCATATTTAATACTTGCGAATAATATTTAATGCTTTATTTCTATGTTAAAGAGAACATATCGGAAATTACTTAACGATATATCAAATTTGGAATTTTACTTATATAAAAAGAGACATGTAAAAAATTTACTATAAATCTGTAAAGTATATATATTGTATGTAACAAGTTTTCAAGTAAATTGAACTTCACAATTCATACATATTTACGAAATTAAGTGAATTTAAATTTTTATCTCGTTTCCTTAGGAATGTTTTAGTTGGAAAATATAAACACTGTATAATATAATTTACGCTGGAATAATTCAAATCAAATACATTTAAATTAATGTTTAAAATAAAATTTAAAGTATTGTATTTTTTATTATCATCAACATTTATGTTATATATGTGAATTTCAATATGTTAAATTTATCGTATTAACAGAGAAACAGTAATATTAATAATAAATTTAAATTGTAAATGTAGGATTCTACCAACAATATAATTAAATTTAGAATGTAATTTAGTAATAATTTATTTTAAATACATGTATAAAGCAGTTTTTATTAAATTCTATGTTCTAAAAATAATCGTCTATCATTTCTATTCTAAGTTTTATAATTTTATTATATATAGAAGATTATTGTTTCGTTTTTAGGAAATTCAAAGTAGTAAATGATATTTAATTGCATGGATTGAAAATTATACATTCATCTAATTTCGGTTATATAACCTATTAGAATTTAAACAAAGATGCATAAGCGTTTATAATATTGAATATTAATATGAAACAAGCTTGCCATATATACTCCTGAATAGGAGCATATAATGAAAATTCTAACGATCCCAAATGAATCTATTACATTTGAATACGAAATGCTTGTAAGATGTAAACATCTCTTATACAATACTAATTTAACATTCTGCACTTCTACAAGAATCGTTTCGATTCTTCATTACAAAATCACATTTAATGATTTAATACATAATTATTTTGTGTCTTTTTTTTAACATACATCATTTAGTTCTGCGTGTTTTAATAATTCAAATTATTTAGACATTATTTTTATTTTAACCAAAATATTTTTATAATAATTAATAATATATACATACATAATACATATAATAAATAAATAAATAAATAAAATAATACATATATATAACTGTCTCTTAATGAGTTTAAATTTGCTTTAAGATTTGAATTAATTATTTTATTTAACAAACTTAAAATACACAAATTTAAATTCACTAATTCATATGTATAATATCATAATAATATATTTAATAAGTATTATTAAAAAATGTATTAGCTTACTATGTTTATTATTTAAATTGTGTATATACTTGTAAATATATGGTAACAATATATTATAGTTAGAGGCATTATACAGCATATTACACATGCGTCACGAACAGAAATGCGATTTCAAATGAGACTGTTTCATTGTTATTTTGATTTTATATTATTATTTACATTCGTTTATTCTGGTTCAAAAAAAATAGTCATTGACTTTAAAAGTTTTATGTTCGACGATCAAAGAATTCTTTTTATTATAAATATTTACATTTACTGAACGAGTTTTAAATGTCCTTCAAATTGCCTTGGATATTTCTAAATTAAAATTTAAACTGTTTTTGACACGTATACGCGAATGTCATTAATACTTGATTTCAAATGATTCTGTATACATCATGAAACACGTTTGCCGTAAGTAACTTCTCCGGTTAATCAAACAAGTAGTATGCTCGCATGAACAAAATTACTCCTCGAATGCGTGTATCATTGTCACGTATACTCAGTTTACTAATTTCATTCCAAGCATACCTTAAGATTGCACTAAATTAATGTGTAACAGCACTGACAATGACAGTTTTTTTGAACAAGTCATTTGCTATTTCAAATTATATCAACTCATATCAAAATATTTAGTATTATTAACTATTATTAATAACTAACCGTTTAAAATTGCGAATTTAGTTTTGCGTAAAGTAGCGTCGAAAAATTAATTAAAGCTTCGATTATTTATTCAATTATGTTTATAATTATGTTTATTCAACATAAATGACAAGTTTGCGTGTTAGTGGATGGTTGATGTGGACAATACTAATACTAAAATGTGGCCCTTCTATGGAAACGGTGTGGCAA
>JABFQC010004382.1:0-12739 GCA_022817085.1 Psilanteris sp. ZL-2020
AAACACTGGACAAAACGGGGAAGTGGGGGCGACGGGGCTGTGTGGGACGTGGGGCGCGTACGAGGTGGGCGTGGGAAATGCCGCTTCGTGCGACATGTGCGCGAGCGTGGGCTGGCGCTTGTGGCCGCCAACTGCCGTATGCGCGCGGAGGGGGGGGGAACAAAAAGGTCGGGGCGCGGGCGTCGCGGGGCACCCGAAGGTGGTTTTCGTTTGCGGTCGGTGGGCACTAACCCCCCCCCCCCTCCCAGCCCCCCTCGCCCATTCGTTCGATCTTTCGTTTTGTCTTTCTTTCTCTCGCGCTTCATATTTTTCAGTCATCTCTCGTTTCAGGTCGACCCGTTTGCCTCCTCCTCTCCCCCGGATACCCTCCTCTCTCCTCTCGTCACTCCCTCGTAATTAATCATTCCCCTCTCTCCCGCGATCTCTCCTCCTCTGGGCGTCAAACGGAGGCAGCATGGCCGCGAAGCCTAAGATCCGATATGGTCCACCTTCGTGCCAGACCATCGGCCTGTTAGCCTATTTCGAGACATTTTGTCGAAGCCCAAGCTGCCGGGATTTGATAATTCACGGGAATTAATTGGGTCGAGCGAAGCGTATCGGTTACGATTCTGCCACGACTTGCGTTATTGAGAAAAACAAGCTCCCCGATTCGAATCGGGGAATTGCAGTGTCGAGAAACGCATTCGGCCGCTGCAAATTCCGCTGTTCCTTTGGTCAATGCGATTTAGCAAGGCGACGATTTTGGACGGCGGAAATGAATTGGTGGTCCGATAGCAGTATTTTTTGTAGGATATTGTTGTTATTATGATCGAAGTACACGTGGTTCGATCGTAGTTCAATCGGTTAGTAGTGGCTTTGATCGTTAATATTGAATTTCATGTTCCGTGTTCCGGTGATGATGCTTTTTGAAACATTCAAATACTTTTTTGTCAATTTTGGTGTATGGGCGAGTATATGTTTGCGTTTATGTTATGAATTCTTATGTTTACGTTAAAAGGGTTTTTGTTTACGATGCAAATTCTTATTTTTATTTCGTAAGTGTGTTTGTTTACATCATAAAGGTTTATGTTTACATTGACAGGGTTTTTGTTTGCATTCAAAATGTGTTTGTTTACATTACTTGTCCATTATGTTTATTATTCGACTGATTTAAAAGTGAATGACTTATATTTTATGTTCTTCATGTTTTATAATCAAATTGAAATTATGTTCTGAAAATGTATAAAATTTCACAATAATCGCGCACTCTTGCATTGATCAAATTAAAATGTCTTTCAAGCCTTCAAATCCGACACGGAACGGCGTTTGTGATTTGACGCGGTTATTTTTCATTTGTTTTCTCCTTTTTTCGGAAAATTTTGCCACGGTTTATTGCGGTAACAACTTAACCATTAAATATTTCGATGATTATCAACCGGAACGCGCGCATAATTGTCTTTTGAAGTGCAACGAAAATTATACAACATTGCTTGCAAACAATCGCCGAAATTTATATCGCGATCATACGCGAAACGAATAATTTGGCTTCGCAAATTTATGCAAAATTAATGTAATTATTATAATCGTGGCTATTGAGGTGTTATGCGCTTTGATGGCTTGCATTTTGTAAGTTATCAAAAACTTTTGATTATTATTCGCTTATTGTTGTTTGCCATTTATCGCGAAAAATAATTGTGTCGCATTCACTCGTGACGGAGTATGTTTAATATTCGAGCAAATCGATACACGATTATAACAATTTTTGCATGAATGCGAATTGCGAACGAGCAGTGGATTTAATTACGAGGAAAATGGTATTGAAAAAAAATCAGAATATCAATAGAAAAGGGAAATCTTAAAATAATTGAGATTGAAACATTAATTTGATTCTAAAAATTGACATGTTTTAGTTGAGTATTACGACTGATAAATGGTAATTTTAAACATGTTTTTATGTTAAAATGTTGCATAAAACAAAAAAAAGCATTCAAATATTCTGCGAAAAATTGTGACCAATTATTACACAAGATGTGGTAAAAATTATCATTTGCCAGTAGTGGAGATGCTCATGTAATATTATATGCCTGCTAATTTCTAATATTAAATTTCTCGCAGTATAATAAATATTAGAGTTTGTAATACAATCAAATTTTCTATATTATTTCATTTGTATTAATATCATATCAAATCATATCAAAAATAATATCATTAATATTATTTTTGAAATAATTTTTCTTCGTGCATGAAAAGTGTCCGGGGAATTATGTTATATTAAATATTAACATATTTCTGACGTTTTCAAAATATTGATAAAATTCCAATATATATGTTCATGGTAAGTTTATCCAAATAAATGTGGTGACATTATTATAATTAATAGTAAAAAAAATTATATACAAGGCTGATATAATTGATTAGAATGTTTTATAATAATTTATATTGTTCTTGAAGAAACTTTTATTTTTACAATCAATATTGTATATTTCTGTTATTAATAATTTTACTTACCTCCACGTGCATCACATACACTGAGAAAATTAAGTATGAAAAATTACTATCCAAAATACTAATTAGGATTTATAAGCGACACACCGATGAATTTCCTATTTTGATTAGTAATATTTTCAGATAAAGTAGTAAATTCTATACACAAATCTATAAATTTCTATACAAAAACTTTAAATTTTACCAATTAAAATAGTAAATTTGAAGATTTATCGCTTATAAACCCAAATTAGTATTTTAAATAGTAATTTTTCATACTTAATTTTTCTCAGTGTACAAACATTTTTTTAGTAAAATATTTAATCAAGATAATTTGATATAATTCTAATCATTTCCTTAATTAGAAGTAAATTAAACGTACCTTAAAAGCTTCTTAAAAATTATTTTTCACTCCTAAAATTAATTTGTATATGTATACCGAAATTGTAAGAAAAATTACAGATTAGCACGATATTATTGGAATGAAAAAAATTTAGAACTATCATAAATGATTAAACAAATGAATATAAATGTTTTAAGTCTAAAAATTAATAATGCCAATTGATCCCTTTAGTCCACATAATTAATAATAAGTAACTGTATGCAATGCATTTTAATATCAATAATAATAATAATTTATTTTCAACGAACTTTAATCTACTTTTCACCACATACATCACGTAAAAAATTACTTCAATTAATGCAGTAATATTCGAAAAATTGTTATTCTAATAGTATAAATCGAAACATATATTTGCATTTGCTTTTATAAATTAAAATACCATCGCATAGCCAAAAAAACTACTCCAAATTATTTGTTACTTCCAAAACGAATCGATCACACGATTGCACCAACGTTTCGAAAACCTATTGCCCTAAACTCTGTTTGTCCATTTGATTTTTGCTTTGTTATCGACTCACAACATAATACCATTTTGTTACTGCATCGTACAATATTTGCATTTGATATTACATCTTCGACTATTACACTTAGTCACCATACGCCCACTGCATTCAGAAGTTTATCTGCCAGGCAAACAAAGCGCGCATCATCCAAATATTTAAAACCCACGACAAATCGTTTGTGCAAACTATTCGCGCGTTTGAACAAAATCAAAACCGGTCGGTTCTTCGTCGCGTCCAATATGTCTGCGCTCGTGCATTCTTTTATCGTCCGAAGAAGAAGAAAAAAACAGACGAAAACGAAAAGAAAAAAAAAAAAAAAAACGAAAGAAAAAAGAAAAATCCGAAAATGAATTTCTAAGGCCGCGAAGATGTTGGCACAATTTTCGCTTCCTTTCCCTTTATTTGCAAGTCGGGCGTAATCATGGCACTATTTTATCAGTACGTTTTAATGAATACGTCAACGACTCCTTCGCTTCACAAATCCGACGACGACGCAGAAGGAGCTGCGACTGCAGCCGCGATCTTGCGGGCCTGCGGCGATAAGCAGGATCCGCGCTTCATTGCGAAAGAAAATGAAACGCGGAAATAAAAACTTGAAAAATGGCACGGTCGCGAAATTTAAGACGCGAAAGATGGCTTCAGCAAAAATAATGGACGCTGCGAATATCTGCAGGAAATTCATTCTTCGGCACCGCTGATCCGACGATTATTTTGGTGGTCTAGTTTCGTAACAATGTATAAGTTTCGCGCGCCCTTCTTCGTCTTCTTCTTCTTTTTCTGGTGCTTGTCATTGTTGCGCGCCGTCTGACCTAAATAATCCACAGAAATTAGTGGTTTGATAATATTCGCAGGTACGCAACGTCGTACTTGATAAACGGAAACTCGACGGCTCGGATTCAAGAGGTGGATTCTATATTCGTCGAAGATATTCAACATCAAATTCAACTTCCATGAAAATGAAGACGCGAATTGGAATTAAAAGACTGACCTTGTTTTATCCGTTTCTAATATTTTGGTATCATATGGAGTTGTTTTCGTTTGGATTCATTAGATTGATCAGTATTTCCATTTTTGAATTTTTCCGTCCAATAAGATATTCACCGTCAAAGAATGAGCAGAATTAAATGAATGTTTAAGAAATGAACCTCTATTAATTAATTTCTAGTATTATTGTAGAAGGAAAACTTGTTTTAGAGTTAAGCCATTTCATTTCATTCGTTAATTTTATTCAATTTTCTGATTTAGTTATTTAACATCAAAGTTCACATCTAAGAATTTGAAGGATTTAAAAGAAACATAAAAATTTAATCTCCATTCATACACTTCTAATATTATTATAAAATAAAATAATTATCTTCAGTTGAATTGGTGGCAGATTCCATGAAATTAATATCCAATAAATTCGCATTTTAATATTCAACATCAAACAATACATAGATGTAATTAAGCCTTGAAAAAATTGACCTTAATTAATTAATTTCTAACATATATATAAAATGAAATGTTTTCTTCAGTTGCATCAATATAAATTCATATTCATCGTTTTAGAATTAGACATTCAACATCAAAATCTACTAAATAGGAATTAATAGAAACGCCAAAAATTGACCTTAATTCTTACACTTCTAACAACGTTATAAAATAAAAATGTACTTAATTGAAATTTTTCATAATTTTTCATTTTTATATTGAACATCAATTAATAAAATCAAATTCAATGCAATATTTTTATTTCAATTCTCAACACTAAATCAAACATCCACGAATACGAATAAATCACACAAGAATTCAATATTTCGACCTCATTCATTCACTTTCATTTCCTTATCAAAATAACCTATCAATCTTAATTACGGTTGACAGTAGTTTAAATTTGATCTCGCAATTTTTGCATGGCATTATTCAGCGCCAAATTCGCCATCCTCGAATTCACTTAAGGCTTAAAGAAAATTCCAAAAGTTTGACCTCAATTCATCCAATTCCAATGTTACGTTCGGTTGAAACAACAAAAGCTTAGATTGTGATTCGACACTTCTGCAGGTACGACGGACGGACTTTGCGAGCGTGCTTCGTCTTCAGCTGATCAACTCAAAAACACATCAATTGTCTTCGATTGGATTAGCACTTGACCCCCCGACAAGAAGGTCATCCGGCGGTCCTCGGGACAGAGGAAGACGTTGGATCGGAAGAAGCGAGCGATCGGAGAGCCTCGCGAAAGAATTGTTGATGCAACGATTAGCGCGACGAGGACTCACGATGGGAGCGAGACGGCGAGACTGGCTAGATGACGGTCAACTGGGCCATTCTTCGTTCCCAGGAGGCAACAAAGGGCCAGCAACGAGCTGA
Source organism: Psilanteris sp. ZL-2020 (assembly GCA_022817085.1). Classification (NCBI taxonomy): domain Eukaryota; kingdom Metazoa; phylum Arthropoda; class Insecta; order Hymenoptera; family Scelionidae; genus Psilanteris; species Psilanteris sp. ZL-2020. The sequence goes on from JABFQC010004382.1 coordinate 5,716, forward strand.
TCAAATTATCCAATTCATTTGGATTGGCGAGCGAGCGAGAGCGACTAAGTGTCCGTCGTTGGCAGGCTTTCGAGGTCCGCTCAAGTGTCATGAGACGACGAACGGCGAAATTTATGCGCGATTCCCGTTGCGCCCTGCCCCTCGGCGTCATTCAGCCGATCGTCTATCAGCCCGCGGCGAATTCGTATAATTGTTCCAACAGCCAAACCGGCTCCGGCACTTACGAATTTGCGCAGGTGCATTCGCGAAAAACCGTGCAGCCCAGCGCCCGGGGGTTATTCATATCTTTGTTAACCCCCCCGGCGGTCATTAAAATTGCCCCCCGCCTCCCCTCCGAGCAAACATTTCGATAAAGTTTGCGAGGACGAGGTGGGGCGCCGACAATGGCCCGCATTTATGGAGAAGGAGGCGCGTATTAATATGCACCAAGAAGGAGCATGCAAATCCGCACGAAATCATATCTCCCGAAGACCGCTCTGGGTTGGCCCACGAATCGCCGCACCATCCAACCCGTTTGATGACCATTGACGGTCCACTGGCGACGAAGAGTCAGGGTATAATGACGATGTTGAAGTTTGAGAAGCAAATATAAAGATTGTTCCGGTTCTTGTCTTTGCCCTTCTTGGCCGTGGGTTTTAATTGTGCCCGACGCGGGTTGCGCAACAAAGTGCACCCGACGTGGGGCCGGCGGTCATCCGATACGCAATCTACAATGTCGACGGCATTCCCAAGACGAGGATTCGCACTTTCGTGAAATCCCGGCGCCTCTCAGCTGCAGGCCTTTCTGCGTTGCGGTCAACGAGCTTGATTTAAATCACAAACATTCGGTTATCATGCTCTCGGCTGGGTGTGTTTGTATTGTGGTCTGGTCGATTCAAAGCAACGGATTGTGATGCACGGTTATTCATCTTATTGTGTCGCGAGGTTGTCGGCGACCCCCCGGGAGCCAGAGGGGTAACCAAATGAAGTCTTTGACGTGCACTCATAATTCGTCCGAGGGCTTACAACATCATTTTCGAGGGAATATCACGTTTGAAACCACCCCGTTGATTATAAGAACCTGCACCAGCTCGGGGACCTGTGAGCTAAACGGAATCCCAGAACTGAATAATCATGAGGGCAAAAAATTAAAAACGTCGTTGGAGTCCGGTTTAAGGTACACGCTGCACGGATAACCAGTCGAAATTGTTTTCATAAACGCGACTATTTCAGACTGTTGCCGAGGCTCGCGAAAAGAAAATAACGTCTTAGCATCGTCGCTCCCATGTCCTTGCTTCTTCAGGAGTCCTCGGGAGCGATTATCCATGGACCCCTTGCGAAGGCTGCGTCGGGTTGAACTTGGGATTTGAAGAGTCCCGGGTCAGCAGTCGCCATATGTCCGTGGATCAATTGAATTCTGAAGAACGGCATGTGGTTGGTTCATTAATCAAGCAGGATATTCAAAAGCGGATACAAATTATCGCGATCGGATCCGTGATAATCCGGAGAAACAATTGAACTGGCGAGCCCGTCCTCGCGGAGGGTTCGGCTTCATTGTGCGGTGCAAAAAAATTGCGTAAGCGCTCGTAAATGCGTTATATTTTATTTATATAATCAAGATTACATTATTACCTAATCAGTGTTGTGATTCGATATTAAGCAGGCACCGAGGGTTTGCACCCTCTTAGCGCCGAGCGGTGCCGGCGCGCAGAGGGGAGTGCCAAAGCATTCCGCAATAGGGTCTTGGGTAACCAACTCGTGAAATTCAATTATCGAGTCTGATTTGGGGGTGGGCTCCGATAGCATTGTGGTGCCAAGGGGTTGAAAGAAGGGACATTGTCGTTCGTATGACAGGCTAAAGCGATAACCGAGTAAGACCGCTGCTACAAGTAAGAATGTCTATTGAAAACAATTCATCTTAAATCGTAAATTAATTCTCCATTACTACGATGACAGGTATAATTAAAGGAGACATCTAGATGATTGGGGTTTGCTCTTAAAGGGTTCGCGAGAGGTCGGTTCATTAAGGTTCTTAAGGGTATCGGACAAATCCTATTGATGACCTTGACGTTTGAACATCAGCCACTCAATATTCCAGATTTAGAATGTCACGTGGACGTTGGCACTTAGTCAGGAGACATCCAAATCGTATTTGGATTAAGAATTCCAGTGGTTTCTTTGTTTAAAATTCTGTCCAATTCCAATGCCAAAATTTCACTTTTAAGTGCGTCTACAGACCTGATATTAAATTCAAAAATTGATAAAGATCTATGGAAACGAGTCCTCAATCCAAATGAGGACCTTGACATTTGGAGATCAGCCATTGAATATTCTAGATTTAAAATTTCGTGTAAATATAGACATTTTGATCCGAGACATCCATATTATATTTTAATTGAGATCTAATAATTTTCTCTTAAAAATGCTATCTAACTCCACAGCAGAATTCTCATTCCAAAAAATAACTACAAACTTTTACATAATATACCATATTTTGATTAATATGGTTATAATATCTACAAAAATTAAAGACATACAATTAAGAAAATCGACTATACTCCTCCAAGACATTCCCTAAAATTGTTACTTTATATATGACAAAATATTGCAACACACAACTCACAAAAATTAACCCTGGAATAATTTGAATAATACCAACATTTAAACATTCCCATTGAATCCAACTAAATCCCAATAGACTACCAATTCCAGCCTTTTTTTCCACTTATTTCGTCACTATAATTCGAAAAGAATTCCGGATACCTTCCCATCTCCTAACAACCTCGCCAAATTCCGTAGCAGCATTCTCATACGCTACCACTATCGCAAAGCTTTGCGTGATCTTGCGGTAAATATTGCGCTACCGCGTTGAACGAGTAGGTATGCCCGGTTGATTTGTTCATTTCTTTGATGGATTTAGTGCGTAGAGAGGTTGCTTATGATCGAGTATGCAGCGATGGTTAGACGGATGGTTCGATGAAAGTACGAACAAGCCGACTGACAGGCCAGAGCTGCGCGTTCATTAGCCGCTATTCAGTTCAACGGGCCAACTGCGAGGGTGGATCTGACTCGGTGGCTGCTGGAATGCTCGACATGTTACTTCATCCTGGCACATAATTACGATCGCCTCTTGAGGCCTGCTCGCGCGATACGCGGAGCCGCCATGACGTTGATCTTTTCTCGCGCAATCGAGAAAAAGTGCGCGAGTTAGCGCAACAAAGGTTACCGCGAATCGAAAGTCGGAGAGAACGTTGAAGGCTGTTAATTTGGATTGGCTGTGATTAAGGGAGATGATCCGCGGGAAAATCACTTCGGCATTTTGTTTTCAGTGCAGACGGACGCGCGCGCGTTGCGTAACCACTTTCGGATCGATCGGCGCTCGCTTAATGGGATTTAAATGGCAAATCCCGATTTCCAATTGCGGATGAAATGAAAAATCTGTTCAACGCGAACCGTCGACGGTTTTCAAATCTACGTTCGTCGCGGCTCCAAGGATCAACGATCCTGGCGCAATCGGAAACCCGAAAAGAAATAGTCGCAAAGGAACGCGTTTTTATGATCACCACGACGACCACTATTGATCCCAATTACCGCCACTTTTGGCACTTCCGTTGAACCTTTCGAACCGCGCCAGGACCAATCCCTCCTCCAGATGCGTCGCAGGAAGACGTTTTTATCAGTTTATCGCTTTGCTGTCGCGCACGATTGAACTAATTAAAAACGTAGCAAAACCGAAGGACGTGCTTGATTTGCCTCGGGATTGGACACAGCCAATCAACTAATTATCCAATTGAGTCAATGAGCACCGGGATTTATGTAGTTGCTTCTAATTTGGGATTAATCGCATGATCGTTCGCGATGATGCGCGCGCCGAAAGAATGTCTCTCGTGGCGAACTTACGGCGTGTCGGCATTAATAGCGACGTCTTCTGCGTCAATTGTGGTCACTTTAGGCGCGCGCGATTCCGTTTCGTCGCGCGGTTCCCCGATGACCGCCATCGGGTATGAATTTCTTATTTTCGAATTTGCGCCGACGAGGCTTCGTTCGCGACTGTCAATAAGGAATTTTGTTTGCCGCGAAAGGCGAATGAAGTATCGCTCCATTTAAAATGAACAAAACGCCCGCGATGAAGCGCACACAAGCCGCCATCTTTGTTCGCCGTCTTCGTTCCGTCTTCGTTCCACTCCGCGCGTCGCCCTTTGACCGTATCCGGAGGGATATTAAGATTTAATGGGAAAAACTCGGGTCCGTCGTGCGGCTCCGAGCATTAAGTCCATTTTATTCGCCTCGCTCCACCTTTAGGGTCCGCTCACACCGATTATACGCTGACATCCGCGGCTCCGCGACCTCTTTCAAAACTGACATTTATGGTCTTGCACTTCGCGGCACAGGATGACCTCTGTTTTCTGACTCGTTCGCTCCGGTCGCCTCGTCTTCTCGCCTGTTATTATGAATTGCGCGAGATTCGTGTATACCCGGAACGACGAGTAACGCTTCTTTTTCTGAATCGCGGGTTGAGGCATGAATCGAAAGAAAACGTCCCGAGGTTGGACGCGAGTTGATGTTAGATTCGAATCGTCGAGGGGAAATGAATAAATAGAAATACGCAGAGGTTTATGGAATATAAATTAATTATTTTTTATGTCGGTGTTTATGGCATAACGCGTGAGGTATGAATGTCCTTGAAATGAAAAGGAATATTAATTTTGATGTCTGATGTGAAATGATGCAGGGGGATGGAAAAACGTAATTTCAAGGCCAAATGAATTTTAGATAACATTTTGTTTTTTTTTTATATTTTTATTGCTATACAAGTGATATATTGGATATAAAAAAGTTATATAAAGCAAGATTTGAAACAGTATATCATAAAAAGAGGTTTTAGAAATGATATATTAAATTATACATATAAAAAAAGTGTGATATAAAGATCTGGTATAAAATTACATCAGTATAAAAAATATATTTGTTTTTCAAAACGACTTACTGTACTTTTTTATAATTACCTCCAATAAATTACGATTAAAAATAATGTACACAACAGATTTCCAAAATCAAATGAACCTTTTGAAAAAACTCTGCAATTTTTGTTAAAATACACTTCGATTCATATTTCAGATATGACTGGAAATATAGAATTTTTGTACATATTACATGAACAGAATAAGTAAATAATAATCCAATACAAATGTATCTTATAAAAAATAATCCATGTATTTTTTTTACAAATAACCACACAGGAAAAAAAAAAGATTGAAAAAAAACTCGAAGCAATAAATATTATTCTATATTTAGTTAGGTTTATTAAAAAATATATTTCAAAACAGTTATCAAATATTTTATCTCAATATATTTACCGTTGATATATTTTTATTTTTTCAGACAACGCTATTTTTTCTGCACATTTTCTGCACAAAGACCAAACAACGAATGAATTTCATTAACTTCTTAGTTCGTCGAAACCAATTTCACCTAATGAAAATTACATTTATGAGATGAAATAATACATAACTCGAACAGTAGAAAATCTCTTAAGATATCCTGAAAATACTCCATTTACATATCATACAATATACACTCAGAAAGAAATGCCTATAAAAATTACTGTTTGGTTCATTAAAAATGATGAAATATACAGTAATTGTAGGATAAAAATTACTGAAGTAAACAGTAAAAGTTTTAAATTTTTCAATAAATTATAACAAAGATTGCCTAGTTTTTACTGTAAATTCGACAATTTTAACCAGATTTTTATTTTGTCTTACAGTTACTGACCTAACCAGTAATCTGTAAAGGATTTTTTTTCTGAGCGTATTATAAGATTAAATATGTAATCTTAAATATTACTACTATTACACGAACTTCGAATGTCGAATTAATAACAATAATATTCACAATGTATTTTGGATAACTTCTGAATATATCTGTATGTTGTTTTATCAATATTCTGGCTTAATCTACAAATATTATAATATATTTTTAAAAATCCACTTCAACGGTAAAACACCAAACATAGATTTATTAAAATTACATAAATGATTTTTAGTAATCTTATTATATGACTTTGTATATATTCTTAAGGTATTAATGGATATTTATCGTTCATTATAGTAATATATATCACTTAATGAACAATCGATTTCTCGAAGCTATTTAATGGATATTGCGTGCTATAAACTGAAAGAAAAAATATAATAACCATGGGATGTTTTGCTTTCTCATGTACATTTTTTAATATAATATATATTTAGTATCAATAAACATTTATATTCAAAAATAAAAATTAATTTCTTGTCTTTGATTTACAATATAAATATTTAAATTATAATTATTTAAACATATATAATCAAAATATTGTCATCATGTTTAAGTTTATTTTTGACTTTCATCGAAAAGTAGAGTATTTGTACCATAAAAATACTAGAATAGTACAGGAATCCGGCTAAATATTTTTAAATTATGAAATTATTGGTACATTACTGTTTCAGTAACCTAAGTCAGTACTGTATTAATACCTTTCTCAAGTACTAACAAAGTACATTACTTTATACCGTAACAGGACACGTATAATACCATAATCTGATACTAATATTTAAATTATAAAATTACTGGAACAGTACTAGCTTAATAACCAAAGTCAGTACTGCATTAATATGTTTTTTAAGGTACACGGAAAAAATGAATAAGTTACGACAAGTATACTAGTATGTTTAGCTCAGTATTGTTACATTAAAGAAAAAATATGATTGAATTAATCAAATCAGTTTCTTCGGTCAAACTTATAAGTATGTTTAAGATTCATAATAAATATATTTGATGCTAACCATACAGTATGGTTAAATCAATCATATATTTAATCCGTACGAGTATTTATAAGTATTAATAAAAACCACGAATTTTGTTTTTATTAATCTTTCTGTTTTTATATATATTAACAGAACATAAACATTAAATTTTCTTTGACTTAATTGTTGCTATTTCATACAGTTTTTTGAACCTAACGACTATTATGACATATTTTAGGTTATAATACACAGAAATATAT
>JABFQC010004383.1:0-12737 GCA_022817085.1 Psilanteris sp. ZL-2020
TACATATACATAAAAATACATAGTAATACATAGAAAACAAATACCTTAGCCTCATTTAACAGACACATTAAATTGCAAACAAATACAGTACCTCGATTTGTATCTTCCGAACTCGACGAGTTTAAGTCTGAGTGTATACGGAAATTGGAATAAAACTTAATGAAACGTGACGCGAAGGGAACAGTCGTTGCTATATAGACGCAACTCGCGACTCTGCAGGAATAATGAATAAGTAACCGGCAACATCCGAAGAGTAATTAGCCGTCTTGTTTTAAAGTTAATATTTTACAACAAAGTTTTTATGTCTCCGGTCGCGACGTTGCGTTTTATATAAGTACCGCATTCTTTTTGCTCGTCGTGGAATTGACGACGCGATATCTCGTGATTAACCCTCTCGTGGGCGGCAAACATACTTACCACCTAATGCGTGCGCCGCCGTAAATTGCGACGGATCGTGAATGCCACCCCCGCAATAGGCTGGTAAATTATTTCGCCCCACGTATATCCGCGGATAAAAAACATCTTTAGCAATAATTTACAATAACCATCGTTATTAAATCCATACCGCCGTCGTCGGAGGAGGAGGAAGAGGACAATCAATTCATTAACGTTTGTCGCCGATTTCCATCCAGTCCCGTCGATGACTTCGTTACGCGTTCGATAGAATTTTGCGATCTTTTTAGACGCGCTCGGATGGAAAAAAACGCCGCAATCACAACAAGCAGGAAAACTTGACGCGACTGCTTTGATCTTGATATTTGATCTCTGGCAAATTATATATATATAAAGGAAATCGCTGTTTGGTTGGCCAGGAATTTTTGTCATCCGAGAGCCTGTAATACTTTGTTACAAACATATTGTATTAATGATGTCTTTTATAAAAACGATCGACCGCGTGCCAGTCACATACTGAAAGGGATGTGATGTTGGCCGCTTTCAAAAAGGTGTTGATTTTGACGCCACAACAGCGTCCCGGGCGGTCCGCGCCGAAAGTTACAAAGTATTCCGTTGTCCGATGGACCGATATTTTGATGCGACAAAGACGATTTCCGTCTCAAAGTAATTCCCCGTCATTTTCCGGCAAAGCGTTGTAATGAAATATCGCGCGTGAATGTGTTCCCGAATCCATCCAAGACAACAGATGTGGAAACGAAAACCACTCAGCAATCATGATTAGACGATTTCGGCGGGATCTCTTCTAATGGAGATTGATTGTATATAAATCTGCGTGGAAGAAGCGTTGATTACAGGCGTCCCAGTGAAAATTATTTTATGTAAATACAGTTTTTGTGCCTCGTTTGCGTGGATCCGGTTCGAACCGCGCGCGAGAATAGAATTTGCTACCAACACGACGTTACCGCGACGGTTGACGATTTAAATAAATATATATATATACAGAATAATAGTTGGGTTTTGTCGCGCTGCTTCCACGACCCGAAAACACAATTGATAGCGCGCTCGACTAAAAGTCCCGACAATTGCATGCGACTATATTTTGTTAGGTCAATGAGCAAATCTCCGAAGGCCTCGTTATAAATGCAAACACGAGATCTCGTACAGCATCTTTGAATTTTTTTTATTCGTGTTTGAATAAGCAAAGAAAGACGATCGGAATAAAAATAAGGAGAGCATAATCCCGGGATTTGAGAGCGAGGACAGATGCTTTCTCGGTTAGATCCAATTTAACGAGTGCACCCTCCCGATTCAACGGGCTCGATCGACACGGTGACGAATCGGAGAATGAAAGAGCACGCTGACGGAAAATCTGCTTTTGCGGTCGCGAGGCTTTCGGGGACCACGGGTCCCGCGCGTCACCGTGTCACGTCGCAGCAGACTTAGTCCGCGTGACGAATGCGAAGGGCGAGAACGTGCTGCCGAGGCCTCGACATAATAAAGCGCCGCGCGCATTGGTCGCTCACAAAAGGCCTTTGCTTGTCACGAATGGATGCCACGAACAACCATTATGGGACGAGTTTCGGGGATTACGATGCACCAGGACAAATTTTTTCTGTCGCTATTGATTTTCGGATTTTCGTTATTTGCCTTGAGATTTGGCGGATCTCGTTTGCGCGACAGTTTATAATTCAGAGTCGCTGACGCAACGCACCAAAACATTCAGCATGAATTACTTTAACAAGACCGGATGAGGAAATTTGTTTGAGAAGTGGAGGACAGTTTCTTCTGCGCTCCCTTTTCTTTTTCTTCGTCTCCTTCTCCTTATTCGTCCTTTTTTTCCGCCGGCGCTGGCTCCTTTGTCAAGGAAGTCACTGAAGCGGGAGGTTTTTCGGTTTAGAGTTTGCGCGCAGGTATAATTTGTGAAATAAATTATGTAGGTGAATAGGATCGCGCGCAGGTTGAGAAATAAGTCTTGACGTACAATGAATTTATTGGCCGGCACGTAAAAGTGTCTCGCTGCGGACGCGCGCTTCGAGGGACACGTGTTCTTACGGGTTTTTAATTTTGCTTTAATTTTGTGCCCGACGCCGCAGCGTGGGAATTATCGACGCGCGGCCGATATTGATGCAGGCGCCGCGGATAAGACGGTTAAGACCCGGTTAAGTCGGCGAATCGTTTACTCGACTTAGGAGCGCTTAGCCGACGTTGACTCGACGAAAACTTAACGGTTAAGTGCCGCGCTTCCTGGCTCGTGACTGTCACGCCGCGGATTATTACGGCGACCCGTTCCGCGGCGTCTCGTGACTTTAATTTCGCGCGTCACGTGATCGCCGATGCGGCTTTTTTTTTGTTCAATATTGTGACGTTGACGTATCAATTGGCGCAACATTCTTCGTCCATCTTGACATTCACTTGACGAGAGTTTCCTGTTTTGTATAGCAAAGAGCCGGGCTCTCAAGTGACCCTTCACGAGTCTTCGTCGTCTGTTTTGTATGGAACCGCGCCGGGCAGCGCTGCCCGCTTCGCAGATGTAGAGTGAAATGGTTTTAAATGCTGGACGTTATTATGTCATTGTACAACTATTATACAAGAATAAGAAAACTTAATGCACCATTGTGCCGGTATACGTAATTAAGGTAATCGGCGATGTGATGTAACGACTCATTTAACAATGCCAGCGCAGCTTTGAGCCTTAATCATTTTAACATTTGGCAAATAAAATTGAACTTAATTTCATTATAGGCAAAAATGAGCTTGCGCTCACAATTACCTACTTATAGTTTTAATATAAGTGATTTTTTTCACAAAAAGTAGTCGGCATTATTCTCGTTAACTTTGCTCAGCTTGTCGAGGCAAAAAAGTAAGCGAAGAAAAGTAATTTCGATGGAGCCATCCTTGCATAGCTTATAATTCGCCCAGAGCCTAATGGCAACGGCGCGCGTGATGGAAGAGGCTTTTTCCGAAAACTTACGAAATTATTACGTTCATGTAGGTTTTTTTTTTTCGTCGCTCGATAATTTTCAAGCGAGCCGGCGTACTTCCGTCTGCACTCGATATAATATTGCGCGCAAATCAATTTCGAGCAAAAGTGCTTACGTTTCTTCACCGATAACGAATTTTTCCTTCGTTATTTCGTTTGCCTCGGCTTTATTTAACCCTTTTTTTTCACCTTATCTCTACCACTCTCGGAATGCGAGAGAACTGAGCAGTTCCATTTACATCCAAATTGTCGTTAGAATTTCAAATCATCTTGTCTTCGTTAAGTGTACTGTTCGAAACAAAATTGTTACGCGAATCAATTAAAGGTACAAATATTGTGCGATGTACTTGTGAAAACTTGGAATTCACTGCCGAGGATAAAGAAATATTTTGTAATTTATTTCGAGTGAAGAATAGACGATAAGATCGGAAGAGAAAAATACAGCTCGAAACGAATAAAATGGATCCTTTTATATAATCCGTTTTATAATGTGATTTTGTATGAATTGCGCGTCACGTGGTTTGATATTATAATGAATAATTTTCATCCACATTAAATTTGACTTTGAGTCAATTTTATTACCATTTTATTATTTAACCATTTGAAATAGTAAAACGCTGCGCGGAGCAAAAGTTAACGTTACCGTATTTTATTAGTTAATCGTAATTAATTATCGTACGAATGTCGGTGTTTAAAAATTACACTACCTCTATATTAGCAACAAAAGTCATATTATAGAACAATGTAGTTTTAACGTTATGCAAAATCGATAAACGTAATTCTGTCGGTCATTGTATGACAAAGAATAAAGTAATTCTATTCGATTTTCAATCTAAAAACAATATGAATTAAATAACAATATTTTAATTGCGGATGTTAAAAAACTGAAAAATTATACGATCTTATGATACGCGATATATTACTACACAGATAATCGGCGCAGATTTTTAAAATCGAAGCATAACATAAAGGCAAAAATTTGATGAAATTTCATTGTCGAATTAATCCTTTTGAAAAAGTTAATGAAAAAGTATTTTCACGTTGCACAAATATTTATCGTCACTCAATATACCTTTTTTTAATTCAAAATTTTACAAACATTTCCACCGCAAATTCGACATATTTTGGCATTGCGGATGTTTTTGAAAAAACTAACAAAACTAACAAATACCTCGCTATTATTATTTTTATTATTATTATCATTGCAATTATTATACTTTGGCGTTCTGATAACAAGCGCCCGGAGAGTCGGTAGAAATTGTGTCCGCGAGATTTTCGGATAGGTAAATTTGGAAATTGGTTGTCAGTGTTACAGTTTTATTTGTTTCTTTATGTCAGTCAGGCAACGAGATCTGACGGTAGATCCGTGCGGGCGATAAACTCGTCAAGTGCCCTCGAATGTTCGTCAAACAGGACGCACCGAGGCGAGGTTAACCAAGCGAACTACGATAATCGAATCGATAGAAACGAGCGAATGGTCGAGCCGAGGCGAGCCAAGAGAACCGGCAAATCAACGGGAGAAGAACGGCTGGTTTCGGCTCGCTCGGAGCGCGACTCGAGGCAGGATGAAGACGTCCGTAGCTGCGTGGCAGCTCAAGGTCTGCCACTTTCCCTCCTCCCTGAGCCGAGACCTCCACGCCGACTGGCACCCTCTGGGCCTTATTCCCCCTCCCGACCCGCCAGCGAACGCGCGCACTCATTTTCTCGCACCCTTGTTTCGCGCTGGTTGGCTCATGCAAAGCAGGGAAGGGCCTATTCGGTCGCAAAAAAGTCTTTTACTTTGCATTTCCTAGCAATCATGCCCGTTGCTTTTCATTACAGGCCGCTTTACGGCTCTTCGCAAACTAGATCCGAATGGAGATTCAGATGAACTTGATGTTACGACTCGAAATTATATTACTTGGTGTACTTCGTATCTGCCTTTTGATGCGATCAATTTTTAACCGCGCAAATCAAATATATACTTTGATTAAAACTACAAAACCATTGTGTAATCGATATATATATGTATATAGTTGCGGGTTAACAAGTAATTGAATTTATTTGAAAAGCCATTTGAAGGGTATATATTCGTTTATAATTGGATTGAACGTTAATTGTATAGGTTTCAGAATGATAAACATGTGATAAAAATGATAAAACCCCGCGTATCCTCTTCCGCTTTGCATGTGTTTATTGTTTTGTTTGAACTAAATAAATAATCGGTATATTTTACCGGTTAAAAATAGAGCGCTATTTCAACTTAATTAACTCGGTGATAAATTACGGTCTAATGTTATCTATAGACGTGCATTTGCATACGTATCTTACGCAAGTGATTTATTTATTTGTATACGATAATCAGTATTATACGTTCTTATTAAAAAAAGAAGCAAACCCTTACGTCAATCGACAAAATAATCGCCATTATCATTTTATAATTACAAAAAAACCTCGTATGTGTTAACGCAGGAATGTACCATTAAAAAATATAAAAATGATTTGAAATTAAAAAGTTAAAATATCAGTTCTGGGATAGACACTCACACACACGCGTATACACGTACCGACACGTCCGTGTTTTAGTAGATCTATCAAAGCACTCTTCAAAGAACAATATATCACAGTTGATTGATGTAAAAAGAAGGTCAAAATGCTTGTTACTCGTATTTGCACTAAAGTTTGCAGTCTGTCACAGTGGATAATTTTTTAACGGTATATCACGATCTCACGAAGCACGATACGTATAGTTAAAAATGATCCACAAAAGAGAAGGCCCCAGAGGTGTACGTTCATGCGCACCGTGTATATTGCTAAGCTCACCTTCTGCCGAACGGGCCGAAATAATAGGTTGCGTCCGCGCGCTCATTAACCTTTATACCCCGTTCTGACGAACTGCGAGTACTCGAGCGATCTCACTTTGCTCTTCCCAAGATCTCGACTCGGTTTCTTTTTCGTTGCCACTCTGATGTACCGCCTCTGCGAGATAATGAACCATTTTTCCATATCGCTGCGTGTTTGTTTTGACGTTGATGCTGTTATTATACATTATTAACATCTTATGTCAAGCGTAATTATATTTGTCCGACGCCGAAAGCATTCGCGGTGCGCCGAATTTCGAATCCGGCTCGCACCGCCCGGCCGTGCAAAAACGCAAAAAGTGCGCCGTTCGTTAACATCGGCGCGACTAATTGTTTGATCCAATAACGGTGTAATCGCGTAAACTTTGTTATCATGCAAATGACTCGTGTAACGAGCGGCGCTCGCGCCGATGAATTATTTATCGGATATGGCCGGACGGCGCGCAATTAAAGCGCGCGCGACCGAGTGACAAAAGGATGCGTCGAGCGGCGCGGCAAAAAAGCGCGCGCACCGCGGGGGCACAAAACCGCACGTAACGTAATAGAGTCGTTGAACGGGACCTGCGTAAATCAGACTATTAAGGCCCCATACATCATTCGCAACATCTCTCGACTCAATGAACCGTTCGAGCGGTTCAAAGGTTTTGTCGTCCTCGAGGTCGTCGCTGGGGGGAGCGCCTTTTCAACTAACCTCGTCGTCGCTTTTCGCGACGCGCCGTCCCCGCTGCGACGCTAATGGCCGACCAATAGAACGCGCCACCGAAAAAAGCCACCTGCGTCTTTATGCGACGACTAAAAGGCCCGACCAACGGCATTGATGGTTTTTCCAGCCGACAAACCCCGTGCGATTCGCCCGCAATAGTCGCAGTATGGTATACGTGCGTGTATATATGTATATACATACTGTAACTACATATGTATATATATATATATATAGCGAGGCGCTCGGATGAATGAAAACTTCTTTCGAGTGTTCCAATTATCGACCTGGTTGGTTCCTTTGCTCCCGCTCCGCTATTATCCGCGTCCCATGATCGACGATTAATAATACGACCGACACCAGAAAAGATGTTGCAATGTGTTTTTGGAATTCGTCGCATTGTGGGCTTTATGCGCGCCGAGTCATCGCACACCGGGGTCCCGGTTAAACGCACCAAATATTTTCTGTCGAGATCGGCCACTTGCGAACCGCGCTCGTCGCGTTCGACGGCCTTCGCCGCGACCGTTTATTCGATGTTTGTTTATCGAACAAAGGGTCGTCGACTTTCGATCTCTTTTCATGTAAATCCCTCTCGTCGGTTTGTGATTTACGATGAGCTATCCCGACGGCCTTTTATGCGCGATTTTTTATGAAAATAGAGTTGTTTGTGTTTAACGCGATGCCGTTTAAGTTGCTATGTAATTTCACTAAAAACGGCTACAAAGAAGCGATTACGCGAAATTACACTTAATTGAACATTACTGAGATTTTACATACATTTTGCAGTTCGATTATCCGCGTAACTATACAATTATTCGCGGTTTTAATTATTCGACGATATAAGTATAATTATTGAAATGTTATTTCTGGAGTCAAAAGTGCAGCGCATAGCCGACCGATGCGAATATTTATCGGAAATAAGTCGCTGCTTTGTGCTGTTCCGTCTTATATATATATATATATATATATGTGTTTGTTGATGTTAATTGAACAATAAAGCTGATAATCGAGCGGACTTACGTTACAATTATACGCTTTCGAGCGTATAATACGCCGTGTAAAAACTGTAGTGTTATTGTTTCCGAACGCGTGATGCAATATGCAGTTGCCACTTTCCGACGGATGCAAAATATATAGCCGGTGTTATTCAGTTGCTATCAAAATATGGTTTCTCGACTGACAGCGTTATTTGTACACAAAAGTATAAATTTTGTAAAATTATGCTTTTTTGATACGCCACTCAACTGATGCATTTAATTGTTATGGTAATACCTCGTAACGCGTTCAAAAGTGCATTCGAAACCTTGACTGACCAGGTCAACGCTAAATTGCACTTTTACAATTTATAATGCATTTCGAAGGGCGAAAAAGTATATCGATTTGGAGTAATCAAAATTCATCGTACAAATTAGAATCACCCTAAAACGGAAAAAACCAAACGCAAACAATACGTGTCGGTCCGTTAAATATAAATTGGACCGACTATTTTTAGTTCGATATAATTATCGTGTTCATGGTGACTTCGCATGCGATGTCAATCTAACGTTATAAATCACATATTTATCAGAATCCTCGTAGAAGCATTAATTTTGAAATATTGCTGCGAAATGGAAAATTGGGTTAGGCACCGAAGTACTTGAAATAACGCGTACGTATTAAACAATAACGAAAATTTACGTAAGATCGCACCGCGCGTAAATGAAAAAAAAAAAAATCATAAACTGGCTCTTACACACCAGCCTGACTGACGATTATCGCAATCGACAGATTAGCCGGTCGACGTTGCCGATACGAAAATTTATAGCAGAAATAAAAATGCGTAGATCACGCTCGCGCTAAGCCGATTAGCCGCAGGTATAATTTGACGCGCGGTTTTTAACTACTCCGCGACTTAAAATCAGATAATGCACAACTTTCACACCGACAACTCGATCGAGTCCAAAATAAGACGTCATAATTTTATCGTCGGAAATAAATCGCGCAACATTGATTCAAATCTTCGCCGCGTTCCACGGCCGGCGATCATTGGAACGAACAATACGTGAAACGCGCATTACGAGCGGCGAGCAAAAAACCGGACGCTAGAAGTTGGCCTGTCGGTCGGGCGAACGACCTGCCGGCGGATTAAAACATCGCGTCCCGAAGCTTTTCGGCCGATTACGCGAGCCTTTAAGCATCGCGGGAACCGACGAACGAGTGGCAGGTCTCGGTTGGTCGCGCGACCGTCGCTCGTCGGAGCCGTTTTCTCGGCAACGCCGATGTTAGACGCGACCGGCAAAAAACGCGCCGATGCCTTGGACTTCCGCCAACTCGCAACGCGAGCTGCCGGCGCTTTTTGTCGCGAATAGGAAGAGGCATTTGAAAAACGAGAAATATGCGCTCGACATTTCTGGCCGGCTTTTTTCCGCCCGTCGCTGCCCGAAAAGCCACGCTCGATGATCGGTTAATCATTACCGGCTCAAGAATGTGCTCGGCATCGTCGACCGACGGATATTCCGACGGTGGTGGTCGCGCGCGCGTTCAATGGCGCCTCGTTTCGACGCAATATCCACGTGTTGCGTTTAATTGTACGCCTCGTATCGGTCGCCGCTTGTTTTCGACCGGTTTTATTAATGATCGGTTTAACTGTTTGTCCAATTTGTTTGATGGCGTTGCATTTATTTACCGAACCAATGTTCGATGATTGTATTGATTTGAACCCGGGCTTTCGCGCGCGCGCTGGATCCGCGTGCCGGCTAGCGGGATTATGGGACCTCGGCCTTTGGCTCGTAATAGTGGTCAATGCCGCGCGGCACAGGCTTATTGCACCGCTTAGCGCCACCCTCGGCCGTGCGTTTTTAAATAATTCGTCCGGACAGCCTCGCCGCTGACTTAATTTATAAAATTCAACAAATGTTTACGAACCGACTAAGTATTTCACGAGCAAACCTCGGCGAGCGAAAAATATTGTGCACTCAAATTGAAAAGCAGACGTTGCATTCCGCGCGAAAACAAGAGACATGAGAAATTCATTCTGATTTATAGCCCAGTGTAGCCTTGAAGGAGAGCGATAGAAAAAACTGCTATATTTTATTCAGCCGTTTAAATCACACTCTTTTTCAAATCTAGACTACAATTTCAAGTCTGCGAATTATTGACCGTGCCGTTATTCTTAACCCACGCGAGGAATCGCTATAGTTCATTTACGAGTCCCGGCTCGAGTCCGACATTAACCCCGCTTCGTTAGGATATAATTGCTGCATTTTTACATGCAACGACCGGGCGCTGTAAAAAGCGGCGAAATAAGTACAGACGCGCGAAAAAGTGTACGACCGAGTCAATCAAGTCTTCGTCTCCATTCAATTTAATTACGCCGATCTGACGACGAAAAATAATTCGTGCCCGCGCGAAGGCAGCGCCAAAAAATAAAGTTGTCAAAAAGGATAACACAGCGTCGACCGCGCGGGAAAGAATCGGCGCCGCGATTTATCGTTGCTTCTCGATGCGTAATAGAGTCTGTTGCTTTATTGCATAGTATTTCAGAGCCGCGGTGGAAAATTTCCGCGTCGCCATAAAAAATCAATAATATGAAATAAATCGGCGCGCGTCGTCGATCTCGCGGTAACGAGCGGACTCGCATCGATGCGGCGCGCCGATGACCGGGACAAAGAACCGCCGAAGACCCGCGGATTTATCATCGTGCCCTCTATGGCCAGATATCATCTCGCCTCCGCACTCTCGTATCCCGTCATACGTATAATCCCGGAGCCCTCGTCTCTTTTTATATTTATTAACCCCCCGCGGGCGTCCCCGTCTCGACGGCGGTGCGTCGTCGTCGGTGCCGCAGCCCGACGCATCGCGCCTTTTCACTCGCGTAAGTTTAGTTGCTTCAGCGCTGCGAGAATCAGAGACCTCGGTTACGCGATCGCACTCCTTCCTCGGCTTTATTTACGACAGCGGCGCTCGCCTCGATGTCGTTCGTCTTGCTACATATTTCTATGACTGCACCACTTTCTTTGTTCTTTTTCATTCTCCCGACTCAACCTTTTTGCTCCTTTTTGTTTACCGTTCGCTTCTTTTTGCGCACACGAATTTTCCTTTACTTCGTTCTTTTCTTTCGCGCTTTACAGCAAGCAAAATATTGTAACGCTGTTTCTTATTTTTGCAACAATTTAAAAATCAATAGAAACGAATCGAGCCTTTATTACTCGTCTTTTTGTTTTTGTTATTATTTTTGCATTACCGCAACATCGATTATGCTTTTTTTCGCTGACACGCGCTTCGTTATTAATATAATTGCTTGATATCTGACTATCGTATATATAGGTATACCATATAATAGATAAACATTTATGCCGGTGCATACATTTGCCGATCCATTGTTTGCACAACTGATATTTATTGCAAGACGTATTTCACTTTTACCTTTATATATACTAATCAGATAAGAAGTTAATAAACAAAGTAGTTTTCTGTCACTTTTGTCTAGTTACTCGGATTATAATCCGCGCTTATATAGACTTAGGGTAAACGATTTCTGGTGACGATTAGGTCGTACATTGATGAATTATGACGGGAACGGGATTTAATGAAGAAGAATTGCCACGAGATGGATGATTACGGATGTTAATAAATGATCGCTTACGAATAATATTATTGAAAAGCTGTTTTTGCGTGTTATAGTGTATAGTAATGAATTATTTTTTAATGTCATCAAAAGTACACGATAAGATTATATACGAGCGTCCTTTGATATTAATGGTTATGTAGAGATACTTGTACTCAAACAAGAAAACATGTCCCTTTACAGAGTACCGTTGATAATTGAATATGATTTCTTATTTTTTAGCTCTTATTTTCGACGCGAATAAAAGCGAACGAAAAGGGAGGAAAGATAATATATAAATCACTTACGGTTTCCTAGCTGATACTCATTTACCAAATACATTTGTCTACCATGAATCAAAGTTGACGTACTATTAATATCTATACATTTATTTATAAGCGTATATGTTTTATTTGGCCAATCTGAATACACCGAACCGGCTTTAAATGTATACATAATCGCATATGAAGATACGCATTGCCATTTTGAAATCCGAAATATCATTTCATTCTTCTACATTCGATTATATTTTCCATCTAACTTATCCCCGTCTGCGATACTTTGTTCGTCTAGATGCGCCTGACTTATTCTCCTTTTTTTTTTTTTTTTATTATTTCAGTTTACCATTCGTGCATCTCTCTTTCCCTTTTGCGCGGCTCCGTTTTTAGATGTCGCATATCAGTACGTTACATTCAAACGTGAGCAAAGAGACATATTGTCAAAGGGTGCGTTATTACTGAAGGAATTAGTTTGCGTCTGTCGGCTTGGTAACGGAATTAATAAAGACTGATTAAAGAAGGAAGGACTTTGCTCGTCCAGTATTTTTAAGGATAATTTGTTTAATATCCGACGACTCGCGGTGCTTGTTTATAAGCGCGGTTTTTTGTAATTCTTTAACATCTGTTGCTCCCACCGTTGCATGATTAAAAAACAAAAACACTCGTATAATTACTATTACGGCTTTGTACATCCACGTATCCGCGGATGAGAGAATGAATTTTAATCTCCAAGTTGTACTTTACTATTTCGCACTTGCGACAAATTAAATCAGGTCTCTGCTGACAATATGAAAAGACGAAAAAAAATTGGCACGCGCTGATTGTCG
The DNA here is from genome assembly GCA_022817085.1 of Psilanteris sp. ZL-2020. Taxonomy (NCBI): domain Eukaryota; kingdom Metazoa; phylum Arthropoda; class Insecta; order Hymenoptera; family Scelionidae; genus Psilanteris; species Psilanteris sp. ZL-2020. Next base: position 12,607 of record JABFQC010004383.1, read on the forward strand.
AAAAGCGTGATTGAAGTCAGGAAAATTGGAAATATATCGGAAATATAAATAATTCAGATTAATGATATTTCGGGAGAAATATAGCTCGGTAATTGCATTGTATAAGACGGTGCACTGTATATATATATATA
>JABFQC010004384.1:0-12737 GCA_022817085.1 Psilanteris sp. ZL-2020
CATTGTGTTATGTAAAAACTAATAGTCATAGTTACTTAACCTAGAACAATGTGGATAAATTCTGGATACAGAAACTTTCAAACCAATAAAAAATTCTGACAGACATTATAAAACTTGTGACGATATAGTGTCACGTTAAATGAAGTAAAATTAAAATTATAACGAAAACGACTTAAATATTAATTTAAAAAGTTAGGCAATCAAAATAAAAATAGCAACTAAGAATGACTTTAATAAAATCAAATCTGTTTTTGTGTAGTATTTAATACTATCTATATAATATAATATTTTATGATATTTTATTGAAATGTTTTATTCGTTTATTTTAGTCAATTTCATAATTATACATTTTTGTGTTTAACAAATATTTTAGTCATTCAAAATACATTAATGTATAAGCTCAACTATTATTATATCGGAATTCAAAACATTTTTTAATTAATTAAATATAAAATATTGTTCATTGTAAATGTGCTGTTACTTTTACTTATCTGTTTATATACTCTCAATCCCCATTTTATAAATTATAATAAATCATTAAAATCTACCATTGATTTTTCATTATATATTTATAACATACAATTACTTACATAATTAAGTTAAATAAGTAAGGAAGCATAAGTAAAAATATGTTTTATATCAATTAATTTTATTGCGAAACTTTACATATAAAATAGAAATGACATATTTTAGTCATTTTTTTGACAAAAGTTATGGCATTTTCGAAAGAATTTATATATAACTTTGTCAAAGTTATCACATTATATTATAAAAACTTTATATTGGTTTCTATCGATTATTTACAATTTAAAACCGATCGAATTTAAAAAAAAATGTCATAAAACTTGACCATAATTATAATATAAAAGAGCAGTTAAACTTTACAGCACATATTATATAATTTTTGTTCTATTTTTAAAATATAGTAATGTCAAACATATTTTACAAAAAAAGCATATTATTCTAACAGTTCACATTATTAAACACAAGTAATAAGTTTTAATCATTTTATTTTATTTTAAATAAACAATTTTAGTTCAAAGTTTACGAAATATACATTTTTACAATTTGAAATTTGAAATCTACGAATAATTCAAAGTTTTAAATCAAATATTTAAAATGTAGATCATTTTTGGTTATATATTCATTATGTTAAAAGTTCACTCGTTTAAATTTAAATAATAATATCAAACTTCTAAATGAACCGAATACTATTAAACATGTTGAATGATTTGAAAAGATAAAACCCAAAACAAAACTGCGTGTGATTATGTGAGAACGGATTTTCATAGCCATCAACAGAAACGACAAAAAAATATCAAAGGTAAACGTTGCGGAAACAATCTTTTATTTTTTTACTTCATGAATCATGCTCAGTTTTTAAAAGAAAAACTACTTCCTTTTTCGTCTCATACGTTCGTATTTACTGGTTGACATTCCTGTATTCAACTGACTTTAAAATAAGAATAATTTCCATTTTTGCATAAATATTTAAAACGTTCCATTTTATAAGGTGAAAATAAACACCTGCTCCTTTCTCCCGATAGCTATTAAGCGATGTTTGATTCATTGCATGCAAGTCATTTATGAATTACCTTTCACCAAAGGACAAACTTTGGTATTCTGTCAACGTATGGTATTAATACCGATAATTAATCGAATTTTGATCGGAACGGAAAAGGTTCCGTTTCGCAATAAAATGTACGCTATAATGATTCACAAGGCTTTGTCAAATGTAACATACTTTTGTTGTATTACATTTCTCAATTAGTGCACTGACATATAATTCATTTAATTTATTACTATGGATTTTGGATGCTTAAATAACTTAAAAATAACACATATATTTTTTGAATGAAAAAATATATATTTCGAAACTATTATACATTAGTTAAATTATATACAGTAATTATATTTTCAATTTCTATAATTTTAATTCATGTGCATTTTGAGAACATCATTTTAAAATTTATATATATATATATATATATATCATTACAATTCTATGATAGCTGGTATATATATAATATTGAAAAGCATTTCCCTTTAACGCATTGCAAATAAATTGCATAAAGGCATTATATTTCTTCTGCACTTTATCCCCACTCCGGCGAATGTTTGCGATTAGATTTTACGACGTTTAGGCTCGAATTTCGATATTTATACTTTAAAGCATATTGTATATTCTAAGAAAAACCTGAACCATGTCGTCTACTTTATTGTTTGATAATGTTTGAAAAGAAATAATTTAACAAATTAAAATTTAACTTTAAATATACATTATGTTGCAAATATAATAAATTTATTGTACATTATTTCAATTCATCAATTATAATACTAAATACTAAATGGAATATTAAGTAACGTTGGAATAATCATGTTATATATAAAAGGTTACTTCAGAAATATATATTAAGATAATTTCTGAATATATAATTTAAGATACACGTTACGCTGAAAAAAATGATCTTACAAAATTGACCAAACTAGATAATAATAGTAGGAAAAATGGGCAAAAATGTAACTAATATGATAAATTATGGTTAAAAACCTCTAAAAATATGTCAAATATTATCAAACAAATGATAAAAACAATGATATCGTCTAATGTTTATTTACATTTTTGCTCACTTTTCCTACTGTTACTATTTAGTTTTTTTCAGTGTATAAATATATGAGAATACATATATTTTACAGTTGAAAAGCAGTTCACCGCTGTTATTTGCATAATTCATTATTATATCTGTCTCTAATTTAGAAATTTAGCTCATTTTTAAAATTTTAAATTCGTGAACTAATTTATGTTTTTAATTTGATGTAACATTTTTCCAAAGTGTAAATTTTAATTATTATACGTAGAAAAACAGTTACATTATAAAATAACATACTTCTAGCATTATAAGGATATCATGATTAGTATTATGTAAATTACTATACTTTATACAAATTTGTTTTATAAAATATAGCTAATTTGGTCTAGAATTATATTGTATTAAAATGGTGTATAATAATTTTTGAAACCTTTATTCCCATATCATTGCAATACCATAATGTAGTAATTTATAATATAACATTTTTCTACACGTATATATCTAATAACTCGTTATTTTATGAATTACGATTATTAATTGTAACATTGTAAAACTTTGAAGATGGGCTTTAGAAGAAAAAATAAAGTTACATCTGCGAGCTCGTAGCCAATCAGGTGTTACGATTGCCGGCTGTCGCGTGGCATAGGTACACCTGTCCAAAAAAGTGTTTCTTATCCTGCTAGTAGAGTCGCCGCGACCAGGAGGCAAAGGGCAGAAGGCTACTGCTAAGCTGTCAGCTGCTGTAGCAGCTGAAAGTGAACTTCGCGGAAAGATGGTTATTGAGTATCTCTATAATTGCTATGTAAAATAATGTACTGTCATTTCTCATCTTGGTTTCCAATTCCGACGATTTAGTTTTTATTAAAGCCAAGCCGTCGTTTCCGCGATCGATCGAAATTACAAAAGTTAATTCTCGGCCGCATAATTTGAAATCCAAACCACACTTTATTGTATGATTTCTAAGCGTCGAGAATTATCTAGTAATTGAATACATTAGTTAACTTTTGCAAAACGTCTGTATTGCATTATATAATGAAATGTAATATAAAGATATGTATAATGTAAATAACTCACTGCGTTGCTCATCTTATAAAATCTTCAAATTTCATATACACTGAGAACAAAGTTTCCGCAAAAATTGCTGTATCTTTAATTAATTTTACTATATTATCTGGAAACGCTGACATAAAGAACACATATATTATTAATTACCAGCCATCTGTGTGTAATTATTAGAAGTATTAGAATTTTCCCCATAAGTCCCTAGTAAAAATGAAAATATATTTGCAATATATCGATAGTATATTGCAAATATGTATAAATATATTAAATATATTGTACAAATATATTATAAATATAATATATACAAATATTATAAATATATATTTACAATGTATTTTTGCATAGTGAAATATATTTTAAATAGATTGTAAATATATTTGTAATGTATTAGTAAATATAATTCATAAATGTTTAATATATTTGCTTTTTTATACATATATTGCCAGAAATTATACTGTTAAAAAATATATTGTTAATATATTTTAAACATATTTTTAATATATTGATAATACATTTGGAATATATATGCAACATATTGGCAATATATCGGCAGTATATTGCAAATATTTTTTTATGTTTACTAGGGGTATGACCAAAATTTTCAATTGCATAATGTGTTTGTTCACAAATTTTATGAAATAATTATCTTTAGGTCCGCATTGTCATACGTATAGTATTATTTTATGACACTTTTTGTGAGTATATGAAAAACCTGCATAACCATATCATGTTACTATGTTATTGTAAAAGATACATATAATGTTTAACAATTCAAACTTCCCAACTTAAATGTAACAAATATAACATTGTAATTCAAGTAATCAATTTCAATTTAGTTTATAAATGTTCCTATAAGCGTATTATTTTTCACAGTATGATACAATTTCAAAATTTTCTATCGTTTTAATATTTTGCATTTTTGCAAAAAACTTTTGCAGAAATGCGAATATATGTTTTAATAATAAAGGGAAACATCAATCATAATCCGAACTAACTCTTATTCAACTTTACTTATCACTTTTGTATTATTTTTTTCTATAATAAATAAACACCGTTCTCTTATAAACTTTAACTAAGAAAAATCTTAAAATAATTTCATCAAACATCGAAATAAGTTACGACTTAAATGTTGAATTTCGTCATGATGATTGAAATGCAAGCGACTTTTTACTTAAAAAGAATGAAATCTTTACAATCAAAATGAAACGCTTATGGCGTACGGAATTGTGATTTTGGCGCCATAAATGTAGATATTTATGAAGCATTCGGTTTTTTATCCGCACGCGTTAATAGAAGATCCCTCTAAAATCATTGAAAGTGTAATATCAGAGTGGTGGAGAGGGATACTAAATTGTGCGCCACGTGACCGCAAAACGCGTGCTCTGCAGCTGCGGCGCGTTTTCGGTTGGCTCACTTCAACTGCGACCGCTCTTGTCGTGAACACGCCAGTGACAGTTTAAGCAGCGGTGTCTAGTGTCGTCTGAATTTGGAACGTAATTGCGAAGAAAAGAAAAGACCCGGCAAATACACGAATCCGCGAAAGATTTATTAGTAATTTTAATCGCATTAGAGTAACAATTATGTGAAGTGCAAAAAGTTAAAGTAGTGAATCGTCGAAGCCGCAACAAGTGACTCCAAATTTAATTGTATCCGCGACCGAGAGTTGATTATTAATATCGGACAAACATGGAACGAAAAGTTGCATTCTTTCTCGCGGGACTAATTTCGGTGTTATCCCTGATACAGGTTAGACATTATTATAAAATGAAACTGCAAAATACATTCTTTGAGTAAATTTAAGGGATTATATTATAAAATATTATATTATCATTATCATATATTATCATTTCATTTGAATTTAATATAATAATAATGTCAATTTATCAATTACAGTATACATTGAATCTATATAAAAAGTATTTTGTATAAATTTATGATTATACATGGAGGACTAAAATGTTTATCGATTCGCAAAATTGTTCTGAAATAAGCTATTTGAGGATGTTTAGATTTTATTCAGAAAATTAACAAAATTATATAAAGACATTTACATTGTGCTTCAAAGTGTTTTCCTTAGACAAAGTTAATTTCGTTTTATTAACACAGTGTGATATTTTATATTATATAAACATGAAATAATGATTTTCTACAGTTTTTAATTTTGAACTCAGCATGCAAATAGCTATATTTATACTTATTTTCAATTCGCTAAACTAATACAAATAATTGAATAATTTACAAAGCTGAATACCAATGTTGATTGAGTCGTCTTGTTTAGACTAACAGTCTGCGGTGTTATTTATTTTTGATTAATTGCATAAAATTGTAGTAAAATATATAAAGTAAGAATAGCCTTTGAGTACTATTCAATTTATATCGATAAATTTAAATCCTTTTACGATTTTCTTTATATATAATTCCTTTATACAATTTTTGCAATCAATTACTTCACATTTGCGAACATATTTAGTAGAATTTTAAATAAAGCAAGTTTTTATAAATAGCTTTTATACACGACTACCAATTTTCTATGTAACCAAAACACAAATTACACTCTTAATATATAAAATCCTATTAAGATTGATTAATATAAAATAACTGCATTATTGCAAAGCGTTTTTAGATTAATATTATTTTATATAATATTTATATTATATACATTTTTTATATAATATTTTATATTTATATTAATATCATTAATAATACACATATTTTCTTGACCGTATATAATTTAGCAGTTACATATTCAAATTGACAATAAGATACATCTGTAAAAATAATTTCAAGATTCCAATTTCGCATTTTAAAACTGAGAAAAATATGCTGATTACAGATTGACACGCACGTCTCAGTACTTTTTTTCGCACATATCGCCGTCTTAATGATTACGTGTATGAATATATATGCTATCTAAAACCCTTAAAACGGAGTAATATATCCTTTTGAATTGCATTATTTTATTATTATTATATCAAATTTTGTAAACATAAAATAATTTTAAAATTCAACGCGTTTTTATTCAACCGCTCTAATACCATTGCACTTTTATACTAATAATAATAACTCGTTAAATGAATTTATGTTGAGAAAAATAATTCAATTTGCAAGTATATTACTTTCATAATATACGCCACTACATATAATACCTAACATCATGTATGATCTTGTATATATGACATTTTAAACCCAAAGCAAAGTCGAACCGCGAATTAACTTTATTACAAATTCATACTAATGAATTATTTTATATTTATACAAAGCAATGGTTCATTTAACGGTTCGGTTTGGTCGCTTTTGAGTAGTCGAGCTATTTATATTGATCAACTGACATTTTGTTTCAGTTGGCATATATCAAATATAACGAAAGATTTTCTCCCGGATAAAAAAAAAAAAGTAATTCACAACGGAAAGCATTATGTTGAGAATCGTTGCGAATTTCGCGATAGTATCGGTTAACAAACGCGGCTTGTACGGAAACAAACGAAGGGCTGAAAAAGGGGGGTTGGCAGGAAGAAAAAATAGGGGAACGCGTCGGTTGAACCGGAAAGATCAGCCCGGTCAAAGTCTGCCCTAATAACGCATAGAAATCGTGGGAGTCTTCTTCATTGTGCCCGTTCGCTTTTATTTAAAAATGCAGCATAAATTTCATCGCGAGTGTACGCGCATCGTCTTGTACATATATCTCATACAAAACAAAAGCCACGAAGGTCTCGAATATCTTCAAACCCAACACGAATCGAATGTTTAACCGGCTCGATCGCGTTATTTCTATTATATTTCTAAGCAATCGCGGAGTTACAAAAAAGATTGATCGATACGAAGCACTAATTGTACGCTTTTCCGACGGTAAAAAATTGTTTGTCGGTGCGATTGTGCGCCCTGAACAACGAGAATCTATTGTTTGAAAAAATATATAGAACAATTAGTAATTTTATATTTTTAAAGAAAATTCGTTCAATTAAAAGTAAACGCGGATTTTATTCCGCAGTTGCATTGTCTTTATTGTTCTTTGAAATTTTACATTTAATGTACAATTACTTATTACGATAAAAAGCATAGTTTATCAACTTGTATAATTAGCCAAATGATTTTTCTTTCGCAACATAAGAGATACGGGTAAAATTTTAATTCATAAATTCGTATATTAAACTGGGAAAATTGAAATAATTATAACAAAACTTTGTTGTTTCGACTGCGTTGTACAATGAAAAATTATTTCCTTTTTCTTATTGGTATATATGGCATACGTATATTGTTTTGCATTAAACTATATTTATTGAATAATTTTTATCTGCAAGAAATAATTAAAACTTCAAACGTTGGCGTATTTTTTCAGTTTTTATCGAAGTTTGATGTAATCCACTCGTCGACGCAAAACTGTTACATCTTAATATGTGTTAAAATTCTAATTTTACATTTAATTGAGTGATTAATATTTAGTCACACAATTTTCTATACCGTTGAAATATGCGGCACGCAAAATAGTCACGTCTACGAGGGCAAAATCTTGAATCGAACCGAGAGCGGAGCATGCTATTATTATATTCTAGATCAAGTAAACTATTTGCACTGAGCAATGTAACTAAATAAGAAGCAAGACACAGTTTATTCGCTAAATTTTATTAGCAGTATTAAGTTACTTCACTCGTTCAAATAATGCGAAACCTCGTAACATAGTTCGCTTCACAATTACTCGCATTCGTGTTTTAATAATGACTATATTCATAGGAGATACAGACAATATTCCGTAATATTACACCGATAATTAATGATCGCTTAATTATTAAGAATAAACTTTCGGAAATCATTGCAAAATCATACCGAAAATTTGCTCCTATCGCATAACAATAAGAGTACACGTAAGTTTTCGCGGAATCTTCGTGAGAGTAAATTTATTCTGTGTACTCATAATTTCTGTTCGAATGTTAAATCGCGAATCCTTTTATTTTAGTTCCAAATTACATTATTTCGAATAAGAATTCATGAATTATTTTCCATAAAGATATTAATTAAAGTCTCCTGTTACGGCCTTAAACTTAATGGCGGATATATAATGTCATTGAAATACGCGGATATTATTTCCGTATATATATAGTATTATAAGCCAACGCGGGTCTATTAATTCAGATTCATAAAGTTTATAAAAATAACTCGCAATTGAGTAGTTGCGCGGCTGGTAAATGAAGACATTCTTTTAACAACACTTTGAACAACGCAAACAAATTACTTTAAACTCGGTAAAAAATTGCAACAAAATTACATCATCGCGGTACAACAAAGAAAAACATTTTATTAAAATCGCCGTTCGTTAGTTTCAGCTGCACTAGAGAAGGTGAATTTATTTTATTTGCAACGTATACCTGTACACTTGTTACATTTTTTTCAGTTTCCCTTTTGCATAAAATACGCACACACAGTCTGGAAATACGACTGCAGGTGTAGATGCAAATGCAGCCGCCATACATACACACGTGTATATATATGAATATATATATATATATATACATATACATAGCAGTCTACAGCAACCTCTGACATGTCACCCCCGCGCACAGGGTCGTATCATTATTTTTTGTATCATTTCTTTCTTCCTTACTCTTATATCGTGCAATTTGTGTTTCAAAAAACAATTGATTACTTTTTCAAAGTTACCCGCGAATTTGTATTTTATTCCGAGAACCATTAATATAAATGACCACCAAATACTCAACTTACAAAATTGAACGTTTGTTACAAGCTATCGTATTATTTACTGTTTCAAACAATACGGTTTCTTAACTCAACTTCACTCAACCACCGACGATACAAAACAGCGTCGAAACTGATATCTGACCAATGAAAAAAGTGCAACTTTTCTTTCGTTCGTGTCATTACGTTGAAAAGACGCGAGTCCAGTTTATAAACACCCTTCGTCGGGTTTTAAATGCACCAACGCGCGAAAGTGATTCGATTGAAAACGATCGTTTTTTGTTATTTTTTTCGATCGAAAATTTAAATTTTAATATCCAATTAACGCTACTCAAACCCCGCGACCAACGCGCCCCTGCCGTTAAATTAATTAAAAACTTAATATACATTCAATTCGACGAATCAATTTCGATCGACGCTGGTAGGCGCGCTCCGATAATAATCGCACCGTGTTGAAATTCCAACGAGCTTTGGGAAACGCCAGCTAAACCCTTCTTTGATACTTTGATGTCGAGTCGACTTTACAAATAAGTGCAGAATGGGCGTAGATCTCGTTAACGAGATATTTTAATCCTTAATCAACTTGCTTCATTCATAGGATAACAAGCCGCAATTCGGTCCATTCAAACAACGCGCCCTAGTCGGTGACTTTGATTTTTCCTTTCTTTTCATTATTCATTGTCTCCAACTTTAACGCGACATAATTACGTTAGGCAAACTTTGCACAATCATATTGACTTTTACTTAACGTTACTTTCGCGAACATTGTTATACCGGTTTTTTATAGAGTCATAATATTTGCAAAATGAACGCGATTATATTGCACGCCGCGAAATCGGCGGTATGAAATTAATAACAAAATACACGCACGACGAATATCATGTGTATATATAGAATCATTGAATTTCATCCACCAATAGGATTAAAATGTTGCCGATTAAATGCAATTGTACGGTTTTTACGAGAACGAAATTCCAAGTCGTACTTCTTACCGTCTTAATTCAGTTTTATAGCGTCATTCCGTAATAAACGTTTAACAACGCTTCGTCTTTCGAAATGATTAATTAACAGAAACGCGAAACAAAGAAATATAATTAGAGACGAGCGATGGAATGGTTGGGACTGCATAAAATGTCTTAAATGCGTGTAAGGGTGTTCGCGGCTGAAAGTGCAAAATGTCGTCATGTTATAAGAATTGTAAATGCAGTCTGAACGGAGGGTGCGATTTCGGAAGTCGTTTCTGTAAGGAGTGGAAAATCGAGGAAACCACCATGGCATAACCCCGCGACCTACGGAAGTGAGCCTTTCCGGAGTCTGTCAGACCTCTGCTCGTACAGGACATATACGTATACTTTAGTTCGTACTTAACATACTTCGAAGTTCCCTTTGGCTCGGTTTATTTATTCTTTAGCATATAGAAGTTTGAAGAGATTGCAATCAAAGTAAATGTTTTAAAGCGAAATAATAATTACTTTATATGGCAAATATTCGCACTCGTTATATTGATAAAATGAATCCATTTTAATATGTACACATACGTATGATGGGCATTATAAATAAAGCGAAACATACACGCAAGTGAATAAACTTTATTTGGAAGTTTTATATACGTAATGTATGTTGTAGATTTTATTATTTATATTATCATGAATTAATGTAAGACACTGTTAATTACTTTCAATTCCTCGAGGATTCGACACGTACAAGCATTTGAGTAAATATAAATAAATTATATATATATATATATATATTAAAGATGTGTAATACTTATTGATTGAGTGATTAAATTAAATTGGATTGATTTTCTATATAATTTCAATAAGTTCAGTCAATAAAGATATCAGTTGGTTTATGTTAATTGACTTATCTAATAAACAGCAATGTTAACATTCAAAATGATAAACTTAAAATTAATAAATACACTCAAAAGCATAAAAGTAAGAATATGGTTTTAAATTCGGTATAAAGTTTTGAATGCATATAAAAATCCATGCTAGATTTCACTTTATACAAATATATATTATACATATAAAATACACATAAATATGTTTTTTATTCGTGATTTATTTTATAAAACATTTATATTGATGACGTGAGAAATACAATCCACGTTCTTCCAAGCATTTTATATTCTACGGGAAAATCATATGAAATGTAATGCATTGTATTTAAATATACATATCCCAATATATACGTTGCATATGTTTATTATAATAAATTGTTTTTCACACTACCCCGACAATTCGCGCAAAAATTTTTCTACGGTTTATTTATTTCAAGTATACACTGAAAAAAAAATGTTCGTAATATATCAAAAATGGACGATACGTGAAAATACAAGAAAAATTACAACATAATGTAGTAAAATTGGCAATGAACATAATAATATATTCAAGTTTATGTAGAAAATTTTAATATATAATGTAGCAATTTTTTTGTTTTTTTTTCACGTATCGTCCACTTTTGATGTATTATATAGTAAATTGTTAAATTTTTTTTCCTCAGTGTATATAATTACAATGATTAAAATATAAAATAATAAAAATAATATATTTACAATTCGAAAGTATACTACGTTTTAAAAATAATACTTTAAATTATTTTTCGATAAATATATGTGATATTTGTACAACGTTATGTTTGCATTTATTTTAACAACATAATATGTAAAATATTTTGTCATGTGTCAAATCGAATGATTAATGTATCTCCTGAAAAGATGCAATTAATTTTCAAAACCGTACAACATAAATGTCAAATGCACTTTTTATCAGAATGCAAAGAACTTACAATGATTCGAGCATTTTTGTTTCAAACAAATCGCGTGACTGTATCTTGAAAGTTATTTCATGATTTGTAAATTTTACGGGTATTGCGAAATTTCAATAGTATCAACGGAATTGTTACACGACACAATGGTACGCAATGCTATTCCTTTCGTCCACCGGAAGTTCGTATTCATACCCATCAATGTGTGTCTCGCTATTTCCGTCATAGCCACTACAAATATCGTTTGCTTTTTTGCGTTTACCTTACCCTTCATGCCGCACATTCGCGAATCGAATTCAAAAGTGTTCATATTTTTTAAATATAATTTCCATTACGAAACTTTGTTATTAAACAATAAATTAAATTAAAAACAATTATTTGATGTGATATTAAATAATAATCATTCAAATAATTTAATGCAAATATCGGAATTATTATATTATTAATATTCCAATAATTTATAGATAAAATGTGATGATTCGTAAATGTATGAATTATATAATCGGATGAAAACAAAATTATAAAAATAAAAATGGCCAAAAGTATGTTTTATTTAAAATTCGTTTTATTACTTACGCATAATCCTACTTTCTTTACCTTTTTGTATTTATTATTTCACGATGGTTA
>JABFQC010004386.1:0-12736 GCA_022817085.1 Psilanteris sp. ZL-2020
GAAATACACTGATTAAATAATTATATATAATATATAAATATAAATTAAGATTTTTTCCTGTATTTTTTAAATTGCAATAGAAATGCTAATATTTTAAAAAGTAATTTGATTGTTCTTGAAATAAATAAATAAATAAATATTATTTACCCAAACTTCTGACCACAAACTGGTAACATTCTTAATAGGAAGAAAATTAAATCTTCGGATCGGTCTTCTTTGGTTGGAATTAATTCTTTCGTAAAAATAAAAGTGTCCCGAAAAGTGCCGTTAATCCAGTTTTCTTTAGAAACTGTTTGTCCACGCTGACATTAAATAGAAATACAAACATAACCAACCACCAATCATAAATGTATTACAGTTTTATATAAAATAATAATATTAATAAGAATAATAATAATAATAATCTTTATTTAAACCTTCGGTTTTTTTTATATATAATTTGTTTACATTTTCACGTATAGTTCATTGATTACAAATATTATAATATACAATGTAAAATAATAATAAGAGAATATAAAATATTTAAAAATATTCTTTATAATTATATACTAAGAAATTATTAAAAGTTCAATAATATTATTAAAATACAGTAACTCGTGGACCAAATAAAAATTCAGTCAGAAAATACGAAAATATTACTGATGAATTCTCGGTATATATTTACAAACATTCATCAATGTTTACTGAAAAGTTCGGTAATTTCTAACTGAAATTTTCTTTTGTTTGTAAGTTACCGTGTTTTTAATATTATTTAATGAACCTTTAATCATTTTTAATGCAACATGTTTCTGCGTGTACTAATAATCGAGAATATACATTGATATGCAGCTTTGTATTGAATATCCAAAGTTATTTATTGCATTTTGTCATTCTCCAAAGCTTAGACCGAAAACAACCTTTATTTAATATGCACTGATTTATCGGTGTGATGAAATATTTATTATTCATTTAGTGTAATAAACTTTCTTACGCATTTTATTCTTACTGTCAAATAATATCCAATGAACTGGGATTCTACTCTCGGTAAGTCTATTGCGCAGGATTGATCATGAATAAACTAAATAAAGAGAAATTTCGAATAAATGTTTATAACGTCTCAATGAATTAATTATATCGAATCGTGTCAAAATGGTTTTTTGCATTTTTACAACATGTATTTCAATAGTTATTCGAAAAACATACAACAAATAATGTTTGTTCGAAGCATATCATGCTATTCGAACGTTTTATTTCAATTTTCACAAAAATAGTGTAATTACTTTAACGTTTGATAATGTTATCAAACTTATTTCACGTGACTATTTGTTTGTTAAATAATCGTACAATATACTTTCGTAAAATTCTCGACAAGTACAATTATTTATAGTCTTATTAAGTCTTAAATACAGCAAAATAAAATTAACTTTATTTATTGAATTGTTAAATTATTTATAATTTGTTTATTATTGATGTAATAAATAAAAGACTTTAATGCGAATTGATGCATAAACGTGTATACAAGTCGATAAGAATTAAACGTAATAATTAAGTTTGATAACGAAGTAATTTTTATATATTTGAAAATTATTAAAGTAATTATATTTGGTCATATCGGAAGATAACGAAACTGCAATGTACGTAATATATTATTTCATGTATAATAATGCCAAAGACAATAATTATTATATATAATAAAGAAAAATTTGTGTCGTATAAAACAAACAAAATTATTATGTACATAATATTATATTATGTAATAAATAAAAGCCAACATATAAGTGAAATATAATATTATTAAAATTTCTCGTTCGTCCTGCGTCACAGTTATCGAAATGTATAAATGACGAATAATTATAAATAACACATAATTTATATAACTGTTTTTAATTGTAGTAAGTAATTTTAAATCAGTTCAATATTGACATTATATTTAAGTCAGTTAATTACATTGATTGAAGTAATATATTCGGTAATAAATAACTGCATGCAGAAACAAATTCCGTTAAAAGTTACTGAAATGTTGTAAATATTATTAAAAACACAGTATCTCACGAACAAAACAAAATTTTAGTTAGAAATTACTGAACTTTACAGTAAAGATTGTTGAATGTTTGTAAATATATACCGAAAATTCTTCAATTTTTACTATAAAGTTCGGTAATTTCTAATAACTGAAATTTTGACTCTTATATTTTTGTTTTACAGGTAAGTTACTAATCTATTTTTAACCAACTTTTTTTATGCTTGTGAAATTTTTTTAATCCTACAAATTTTAGCACGCCAGATAATAAACAATTTATAAAAACACAAAAATGTAATAAAACATTTGAAAATATTATTGTTTTTGTCAGCCGTATGTTATTTTCTATCAAATTTTTAATCATAATCTAACACATTTGTTTACATATTTTTTCCCTTTATCCAATGTGTATTATCTAGTTCGATGAAATTTGCAAGATTATTTCTTTGAGGTAAAAATTGTATAATAAATTGATAAACAAACGAATCGTCAGAATTATTAGACATCATAAAATATCATTTAAGTGTTGCGCAAATCAGTGTCAGTGTATATACTTGCACCATGGAAATTTTGTAACCTTTGAAAACTACATCTACACAAAGCCATTCACAACTACCATTGGAGCAATTTGATTTATCGAGTGAATCATTCTAATAATAATGAATAATTGTAGATTAAATTATGCATACATTCCCGCGCGTACGAGCCTGACTACCTACATATGAGAGCTGAATACAACGCAGGATAGAAAAGTTTTTGTTTCGCTCGTCCCCTTCGTTTTGCATGATTAACACTCGATCGTGTGATAGATAATCATTATTTATATTTAATACGCGATCGACTAAATCGGATTGAAAGATTTATATGACAATAAATGATTAAAAATGGGTTTTCTAGGATTAAAACAAGTTTTTATGCAAGCCTATGAAAAATGGAGAATAATTGCAGGCAACATTTGTGTCAAGGTTAATTATTCGAGCGTAATTTTTTGCGTCAATTTTTTTTTACAATTTTCACGCTTGAAAAGTGTAACAAAAATCGTAAAAGGACGAAATTATTTTAATCGCTAATAAGTAGCATCAGCATTTGACCGGCATTGGTCACGTCATTTAGACGCACGTCTCCTACTTGAAGAAATATTATATTAAAACAAATGTTTGTATAAATTGTAAATTAAATTCCTAAGAGCCAGTTAACATTGACTGTATAATTTAGTAAAAATGTCCATATACATAATTGTATGTTCAAATCCATAGTATGTACATAGTAATTTTTATGAAATTTTTAGAGCATTTTTTCTAATTTTACTAATTATAACGTAACTTGTTGCATATAATTATTCGCATTGCATACAATTGAAAGTAAATTTGTATTATCTGCAATCAAAAGTAAACGTCTTTTTAAATAATAAAGAATGATTAAATGTAAACAAGTGCACGTTAGAAATACATAAAAGCAATGTTTTTAATGAAGGGGCATCGGTGTAAATTTTTATAGATAATATGCAATAAAAATTTACTATAGCTATTCGCCTGTATACACGCAAAAAAAATCATTTAAAAATTACTAGAAGTTCGGCAAGTATTATTAGAAAATTAAAAATTGACAGATAAAACGAATTTTCGGCTAGAAATTACCAAAATTTTTAGTAAACATTGAAGAATTTTCGATGTATATTTACAAACATTCATCAATATTTAACTGTAAAGTTCGACAATTTCTAACTGAAATTTTGTTTTGTCTATGACTTATGGTATTTTTAATAATATTTACCGAATAACTAGTAATTTTTTACCAATTTTTTTCTACGTATATTATGCAAACATAAAGACAATATTTTTTCCTTCGGTTAATAATAATTACATAGCTGATAATTAAATATGTAAATATGTTTCATGCCAGTATTGCCAAACATATGGTAAAATGCATTAAATGTAAGATTATTCTTCTGGGAACTTTTTTCTTAACGCAATAGAAAATATTTAAAATGACGGTGAATAAATTTTCATGATTCAATTAAGTTTATTTCGCATGCTTGGTACATATTCTAAAATAATTTTTCATTACTGATTTAATGACATATAAATATGATAACAAATAAGTAAGACAAAGACGAAATTTGTCAATCGATTTTAGACTTAGTCTAGATATTAACATTTTTTTGACTTTTTGAAGAATTTTATAAATAAATTTCAAGAATCTAATTGTGTTCTAGTTCAATTATAATATTTACCTAAAGCGATCATATTTTTTAAGAATTTACAAGTCTTTGCAAAATTTTAAAAAAATTGGAAATAGTTAGAAAAATGAATCTAAAAACATTGTTAAATATAACGTTAATTTGGCGACAGTAAAGTAAAAAACTAAAACTTATTGTTTTTAATATTAGTGTACTAAGAAAAAGATGAAAACTATTTAAAAATCTTACTCTTACTGATAGAATCCAAAACATTTATGTTTATACTTTAATGTTGCCAAATTACCGTTATAAACAGCTTTTTAGTATAATTGTTTTTTAAGTGTATAATGTAAATGCCAATTATGAAATCTCTATATCTAGAATCACTAAGAGTTCTCTTAGAGTATGGACAAATGTTCATTGAAAATCATCGAATATTGCACATCATAAATACTGACGAAATATTAAATTTAAGCATTCAATGAAGTTGAATGATTTCTCGTGAGTTCCGTATTCCTTTTAGTGTTCAGTAATCTTGAGTGCGTCATATCTTGTAAAGTTCACCCAATAGATGACGTGGTTGGTAACCTCGGAAAATTGCGCGTGTTTATAATTACTGTAAATATTTACAATAATGTTTATCTTAATACGCTTCAACAATAACAATTAATAGTTCATAAATAATATGTTCAAATAAGTAGGCTTTTTAAATAAATATTAGCAATTATAATATGAGGATTATAAAGATTAATTTTCTATCACTTGAATTAGTAGTCTTTATGATATCTGATGAAATTAAAAGATTTAAGACATTTAGAAATTGTTTAAATTTTTATACCGTGAAAAATCGCCATACAAAATTACTATGCCAGTAAATAATCCAGACCGATATTTAACAACAATGAAAAGTTACTGTTGTAACATGGTAAAACGTATTGGGAAGACGGAGCAATGTTTATAATCCTAAGGATAATTTTAATTATTGACAAATATCGTTTTCGATCACTGCTTTGACATTATAATTTTAACAGGAATTTTTCTCAGTCCAAAATATTTAAAAAACTTATTTATTAGAAAAATTGAAATATTAAAGTTATAAGCTTATGCCAGTTCTATTGAATTTCTTATTAACGATATCTTGTGAGTTCTTAGAAACTTTAAATAGCTTTCTGACTTTAAAACTGAACCAAATTTTGAAAGAATACTTGGAATTCTTAAAAAACTTACATGAAAGTCATTCATTGTTTACAAACATATGACATAAAAATATCAACAATAAACGTTATAAACAACAGGTGATTTGTGTTTACTGATTTCGACTAAACTTCCAGAATAATCTTCAGTTTTATACCTTTCTTATATTGTATTTATAGTCAATAAATATTTAACTCTATAATTAACTTAATTCATACAAAATATTAATATTTGTTATTTTCAGTTTATTTTTCAACTTGAAATGTCTTCATTATAAGACATCAAAAGATTATTTTGATAATTTCCTCGAACAACAAAATTGTATAACAATTATGAAATATTATCATCAAAGTCGACGACACAATATAATACATATTAAAAACGTATTTTCCATTATCTACAAAATAGCCCTTTCAGCTTTAAAACATTTCGCTAAACTTGAAATTTTCCATAGAAATGCCACGATCTAGACATTGGAATCTTCGATTTGAACCTCGCTATGCATAAGTGACTACGGACCTTCAACTGTTCTTATACCTCGCGACATTAATTTCGTCCGGGGTTTTGGAGTCCATGATGAACACCCACGCGCGATTCAATTCAACAAAAGTACCCGTCCTCGCGAGCTCGGTTTCTCCAATCGCGCAAACGAGTCAGCGGAATATTGACCATTCGCGGGTCGCGCCTAAAGAAAAGTCGCACAAAAGTGGAATTTGAAAAAAAAAGAAAAGGAAAAAAAACGAACAAATCCCGGTTGTTGCGGAGCGCACTGGCTCCAATCGGCGGGACTTGCATTTGAACAGAGAAATGGAAAGTCTCGCTCGTGTACGTCAACGTTCAACGGCCTACTTGTGTTCGGCTTCATGGTCGACTCGATACCACCAGTTTCGTCTTTAGCCGGTCTTTCTTTTATTTAGAGAGTACTCGCTCTCACACGATTCTAACTCTCGCGCGCTATCGAATTATAAAGCCAGAGCATCCAGCGATCAATCATCCGATTCGCGCCAGGCCTTCGAACCGTTTCGAATCGCCAAATTAGTCCATCTGTATCAAACAATTTCGCGTCGAAGCACAATTAACGGACACGCGACGAATTTCATATTCGGCGGATTCAATTTCGGCGAAATTCGCGCGCAACGAAATAACCGTCGTCGGGCGCGAATTCGCTGAATCGCGGCACGATTGCTGGAACGGCTGGCTTTATTGCATTCATCTCGACTTTGTATGTAAACAAGTGAGTTGCGCGCGGCTCGCGCGAGCACCTAATGGTAGAAATACGATTTTTCGATACGAGCGGCGTGATTAGACGAGTGTCCGGCGAACGAGCGAGAAAGTCAAGATCGCGAGAGAATGTTGCGCGTTTTTGCATCGGCGCGCGGCCGCTCGCAGGTGCGTTTTGTGCGACGGTCAGACGCGTTTTGAATGCGTCGCGGGCAGCGCCGATGGAGAAGTCGGGATCGAAGCACCGCGCGGTTCACCAATATATCCAATATAATCTCGAGTAACAATTTTCAATTTCAAACGGCATGAAATTATCGTCGCGAATAAATCGAACGACGTCAAGGATTTAATCCTGTTTTATTAATCAATAAACGCGACTAAAAATTCGATAAACCAAACCGTTTGAATTCCGTTAGAAATTAATTACTCTCATGAAATGGACATAAGCAACGTCACGTAACCGCATTTTTATATCCGTCTCAAACATTTCCCGTTTTTTGCGACTACGAACGCGTCGCGGATTTGAACACTCGGATCTGCTTTCGAATTTCGAAGCAGCGGAGCCTTCCCGCGCTGGACGCGCGCATGCGCGTAAATTCGCGCGTTCGGGCGCGCGAATTTAAAAAAGTTGCGTCGGGACGTGACATTGGGCCCGCGGATGACACTTTCGGCGAAACGATTGCGCGGAAGCGCGCCACCGGATTGTTGCGAGCGTTTCTCAAAAGGCCGCGCGTCGCGCGTGCGATTTTGTTTCGGCTGGCACCGCGCGAGCAGAAGACGACGCGCTCGTATGGCGTCTGCTACACGCTGTCTGCTGACAGCTGCTGTGCGTTTGAAAACGCCGAAAAAGCGCGACTCTGAGCGCGCGGCCGAAATTCGCACGGAGAAATGGATCGCGCGGGGAGTCCGCGGCGGATCCGCACGAACGTAAGTCGCGGTCCGTTAGCGGCAATTGCGTCGCGTATCAAACGCGCCGCGGTCCCCGTATTATGTAATTTCGATCAAACTATTTGTCACGAGTACGTGCGATTTGCGTCAACGAATGTCATCCGTTCGAGCCTCTGCCGGCGAGAAACGACGCTTCGAAGCAAGCACGACGAAAACAGCGCCGAACGGAGCCAACGGAGCGGCGTGTCGCGCTGGACATAAAGCTAAACGGGCAAAATACGAACTCGATTTGTAGGTTAGGTCAATTTAAACGGGATCGCGAGATACCTGCGCGAGAGTGCGGATTTTACGATTGATGAATGAAAACAAAACAACTGTGATTCGAAGACGAGATGCCGTCGCTCGCGGACGAAATTACCTGATAATACTGGACGAGAGCACCGACGGGCCGCTCGACGTCGTTCTGCAGCTTCACGAACCCGGAAATCGTGAGTTTTCGTCGGAATTGGCTAAAGTTTCGGAATTGGCACAACTTCTCAACGCGAGCGCAGAGTCGACTTGACCCTATACACGCCATAGCGAAAACTGTAGTGAGCTGAGCGAATCGTACACACGACTTCGCTCGCTATCAAACACTTTCGAGTTCCTCTATAATCCCCACCGTGCTACACTACTCGTGCGGACACCAGCGGCGGTACACAATCAACACTTCGGGCTGACTGCGCAGCGCGCGCTGCGCATTCGCACTCAACTTCGGCCGCTGAGGGAAACCTATTTGCGCGCTTCCTCGGGCCGAGCTTTAATTCGACGACTGCGGTGCGCGCGGTTTATATTTTTTTATTTGTGATTTTTCGTAAATACACGACATTCGGTTCGCCGCGGTCTTCGCGAGCAATTTCAATTGGGTCCCGTGAAGCCGGTCGACGCTATTCATCGAATCCTAGATACGCCATAATTTATAGAACAAGTGATTCAGTTTTTATGTTGATTTTTAATTTCAAATCGGGAGGCTTTTCCCAGAGAAAAATTGAGCCAATTGTTTGTTGTTCCATTTCACTCATTTACGTAACCGCGAATTATGTATTTTGGATGCGCGTTATATGTAATAACAAGTTACATAACAGTCGAGGATGTTTCGTTGAATTGGGCAACTTTTCGCAGTCGAAGTTCATATAGAAAAGGAAAAACTAATGAGATGAAGTTGATACGAAAATCGGTTTCAACCGTTTATAAGACGCGCAAAGTTTTTATCAGATACTCCGTCCGATTATGTTCCGCGTGTTATTGATTGTAAAGTTATATTAATTTATGGGAAATATTACTTGAACAATGAACTTATTATCTAAATTTCGATAATGGAATGTTTTGAAAGCAAAAGGAGAACGTTGACAATTGATTTTCTTTTGACTGCATTCCTTGGAAACGGAATTCTAATTTTTTTTAATTTTAGTTTTTATTTAAAAGCAGTTTTTTTCATTTTTACATTAATTTATTTGCTCGTTACATAAATGCTTCCCCGTTGTAAAATTCTTATAGAACCAACCAAATTTTTGTATCTCCAGATAATCGAGTATAATTGACTTACAAAAAATCATGGAACTGCAAATAGCTTAGAATATTCTTATGAAAAAAGGTTAACTTTGGACAAAAACCGCACAGGAACTTATAGAAATTGTGTTCCATAAATATATCTATAAGAATTTTTCAACAGGGTTTTTATAGGGAAATCATATCCCTGGGACTACAAATAAACAACCTTTTATTTACTCATTTATTTTTATTTTGTTTGTTTACTGTTGATGTATTTTACAACAGTTCCGACGTCGTCGATTTACATGAAAATTTGATGTAATAAATGGAAATTCATTTTAGAATTGCATTTTTGGCGACAATATTTTGAACATTTACAAATATTATGATTACAGAGATATACACATGACTTTATTTCTTAAAAATTCCTATTTACATAATCCCAGTTACACGAAACGAATTCCATGCCAAATAAAACCTATCCAAAAAAACTATTTAACGTGATAGCAACTCGGCGGTTTATTTGTGCCAAAACAATTCGACTTTTACATTCTTTAGAAAATATTTTTCTTTGAAAAACTTTCGAATTCATTACATATTGCTAAAAACTGTAAATTGTTAAAAAAGAAAAACAACTATTAATCAAACTGCTTATATAGTGCTATTAAAGAACGCATTAAAATCCATTCATTGCTTTAAATTCATTTGAATTTTACATTTTGTATTGCAATTCATTAATTATATTTCATAATATACTATTTCGTCAGTTTTTCGTATAACTGAAATGAACAAGAAATTATCCCAGCAGCCAAGATCCGATTTAATCCGATTTATTTTGATCAAATACAATTTTAATTTCAATTTTTATAATTGATTTATAATGATAGAAAAAGACATTTTAATTGGAAATTTAACTTTTAGGTTACTTTTTAAATACTGATCAATCATAAATTGATCGATAATCAAGTAAATTAAGGAATCGGGAAAATGAGAGGTTGTATTAATTTTGTTAATGAAAGATATTATTAAAGTATGAACAAGATCAAGTTTATTTCTGAGGTTTCTATAACTACAATTATACTTAAATTTAAAATTACATTTATATATTTCATTATTTGATACTATTGATGTAAAAATGTATGTATAAAACTTTATATATGTAAAACTGAGATTATACTAAATAAACAATATTACAATGTTATCAATTTTGTTAGTTTACGTATCCTACAAATACTTAATAACATATGAATCATAATTCGTATTGTTAACTTTTTTTCGTGGAATTTTTATTTACAAATATTGTTGACTAAAAGTTGTTAAGCGTGCTCAAATTGAGAGATTATAAAATAATTAAACTAATAATATTTCACCTTTAATTGTTTGTTTTTATTACGCTACATCAGTTACACGGTTAACTTAGGTTTTATATAGTGATACTGATTTCATTGAAATTATTAAGATGAAAACACCATCGTTTCACTTTCGTTTATATTTATGTTTAATACAGATATTTTATACAAATACTCAATAGACTGCTATCATAATTTAGTATTTTTAAGTACTCCAGTACTCCCAATAAAAAGAGCTCACACATCGCTCTCATTTCAAATCTCCCGCAAATATCGGCGATGCGTAACTTATCGACCGGGAACACTTTTATATGATAAAAGCGTAACGCATTCTTCGCACCCCACGATCGAAAACAATTTTTTGACAGATAGTTTTGAAATATAAACGTTATAATTTTATGGCAATAAATAAAGAAAACTATTGTCAAAGCCAAAACACCGTTGACCGCAATAAAAAAGAATGAAATGCTCGCCTAAAAGCGAGAACTCAGTGAAACCGTTATTCCCGACTTTTTGTTAAACACTGAACGTGATCGAAGTATCGCTTTTATCGCGAATACCTGACTTTTTTCGTGTAAATTTGTCTATCTATACGGATATCTGACATCCTGAAGTGCCCGAATAACCCACGGCCATATATCCTAACGACGTGTCACGAATATCATGAAACCTAGTGTCAAAGAGAGGCAGAGTTATAAATAAAAGCTTTTGAATCGTCAAGAAAATGACAAGCACAGCTGTCATTAACAATCAAGAATCTGCGACCAAGTTTTTTGAATCTTTACAAGCGGATTTAAAAGTTCTTGCAGCAGAAACGAAGAAAAAGTTCCCGCAAATAAAAGAGGTCAGATACATTGATACAACTTGTATCGATATTAATGAACACTGTGAATTTAGGTTAGGTCGTACTAAAACATTCAAGTGGTTTTATTTGTTTATATCTATTATTTGTTTGAATTTCTATGCTCGATAAGGCGACGTTTTTATACAAATGATTGTTCATAGTACACATGACACTATATACGATTATAAATTGAATATTTTATTTCGTATAGAAATACTAACGAATATTATTGTTAAATGAAATTTAATATTTACAAATATTTCATTTTTTATTGTTGATTTAAATTTTTTAAAAAAATATATGTGTATATATATTACATATATTTATTTCATAGTAAAAAATAATGTTGATTAAATGCAATGTAAAGAAATCACTTCAATTTAATTAAATTTTTCCGTAAATTACAAATAATTAATATGTAATGGGTAATAGTAATGTATAGATATACTGTATCAAATTATTATTTTAGAAAATTTAATATTTATTTTTCTAATAGTCATGTGAAGAAGGAATAACAAAACTGAGAACAGCTTCTAATACTTCTGGGACACAACTTTATTATGTTGTCAATCAAATTCTCTATCCTTTGGTTCAAGGCTGTGAAAGTAAAGATGTTAAAATTATTAAGGTAATTATAGGGGTATTAAATTTATTAATAATTTGTTCTGAAATTATCTTGTAAGAAATAATTTAATTTTTAAAAGTGAGTTATTATAGAAGAAATTGACTTTTTAATGTTACTGATAATTTTATAAATAAGTAATGAAATAAAAAATATTAACATATTTTCTGTAAAATATAATGAAATAATAATAAAACTATCTAAATTAAATCAAATTTGAATTATAAATATAAACTTATCTCTAAAACATTTATATAATAACATTATGTTGTTTTAACAGTAATAAGTAAATTATACATCATCTTAGTCAGTAATTATCTATTTAAAAATATGTTTAGTGATAACTTTCAAAAGTATTACAATACAATACTACATTAAATATTATATTTTAATAAAGTTAATAATAAATTTACTTTTAAATTTAGTTAAACTTAAATTTAATTTATACTGATAATTAAAAAAAAAATTATTAATTCTTTTATTTATATAAATTATTATTTTAATATTATAATTTTAATATTTTTTTTACATTTAGTTTTGTCTCAGTACAATGCAAAGGTTAATAACACATCAAGCATTGGATCAAAAAGGAGCTCGATATATAACAGATACATTATGGACTTTAATGGAAGCTGGTATAGAAGAAGTCAAAGTGTTACAAACTGTAACCCTTTTACTGACAAGCAATACATTAGTCCATGGAGATACACTTTCAAGGGTAATGTTAAATATTATGAATATAAATTAATTTTAATTAAGAAATAGTTGATTATATTAATTATATATTTATTTATTTATTTATTTATCTACAAATAAACGGGCTAAAGCCCTATTTAATACAATCGAAAATATGTTTATAGTATTCAGTGATACAGTAAATATGCTAAACATTAAGTAAAGAGAAGTGTAC
>JABFQC010004387.1:0-12734 GCA_022817085.1 Psilanteris sp. ZL-2020
ATTAAAACAAGCAAATTGCTTAGAGGTACTTTATATAGACAGATATGATCATTTTTGTGATTAAAATGTTTATAAAATGTTTTCGATAAATTTTGAGATAATTATGACATTTTGAAAATTGGTAATTTTGGCGAAATCGACAAAAATGGACATATTTATGACTAAAATAACTATTTCTACTAAATAGGACATTCTGTGTCAAAATTAATCAGATTTTCTTATCGGAATAATTGTGAGTCAATTTTATAAAATTAAATTTTTGGCCATTTTTGACAAATCTTTTGGTTCAAAAATGAAAGTTGGACGAATTGGCTAAAAATAATAAAATGTAATAATAATAATAATAATAACAACATAATTAATATATAATACTAAAAATATGTACTGAAATTCATACCTAAATAATAGTGAACTAACAAAACTATATATGTTAATATAAATCTATTTATATTATTTACCACAAAAGAAATGATAAAGAATCGTCTACGTGCAAAATACGTCAACTGTACAAACAGTATATAAGCAACGTGAATCGCTTAATAAAATCTTCATACATAACGGAATTATTACAAGTTAGATCATAGTAATAGCTCGTTAAAGAAAAATCAAATTAAAATAAAAATTATAACATCTGCCTAAAACAAAATAAATTCTTAACATTCTAATGAAACATTTATTTAAGAAATCTTTCTTTCCATCTATGATTATTTCATTTGTATCTATTTATACTTAAATTTATTCAAGTTAATTTCAACAAATAAATAACCTTTCAAAATATGAAGAATATGCGAAATAAAAACAAACAAGTAATATAATTCAAAAAACAAATATAATTATTTAAAAATAAAAAAATCCACTACGCTAGTATTAAAATCATTTTCTCCACAATGTAGCATATCATTGAATCCGATGTCCCTTTTTTATAACATTCGCATATTAAACGCGCGTAATTATAACTAAACACGTAATTAACTTTACCAGGAAATTCAATCAAATTAATATATTCTTTCGTAATCGAAACGTATCTACAAGCTCGATACATTAATTACACCTTTAATTGACTTTAATTCGTAATATTAAAATACGTAAGGGGCGCGCATTAAGGACAAGTATTTCTTAAGGACACTTCGAAATCCCGATTGTTAACGCTTCGTCGAAGCGTTTTATACGGCCATGCCTGCGCGTTACGTCGAAAACCAACTATTTATCTGAAATTATTATATCAAAAACGTTATTATGGTCCTGCGTTTTTATACAGTATAAGGGGCACGTATAAAAGCCAAAAGAGCACGAATATACGAACGATTACATCACCGTCCATGGAACTGTATAGCGAGCTCAACACACGTTCGCACACTCAATCAACTGGAGAGGATTACATTACCTTACACAGTCGAAGCCAGTGTATGCTTGACCACGCTACAGAAAAGATCCCGTCTTTTATTCCAGACAAAGAATCGTTCGCAAAATGCCGAACTGTCCGAAATGTGATAAGCCGGTGTATTTCGGTGAGTTTGTGTCATATTTTTCAAATTTTCAAACTTATTTTTCTATCCTGCAAACGAGAATTCAGTTATACCAATGTAAGTACACACGCATGCGGTTTATGTTCCAACATGACATATTTCGTATTTCGTAGCAAATTTAAAAGCAAAGCATTATACTATTGACAAAATGTAAATATCGTCAGCCAATATTCTTCTGTGTTATGTTCAATTGAAACGTTAACTTTTGTGTTTGTAAACATTAAAAATTCGTAGAAATGTCGACCGGCTGTTGGGATGTTTCAATTTCTTCGTAAATAACAATACGTTGTGAATTTAAATGCAGAAATAATAATAATAACATTCTAATTTTGCGTATTATTTGCGAAATAGAAAAATTAACTTTGTTTTTTATATTTAAGCCAATTATGTTTTTAATTACGAGTTATGCAAATTTATTTATTGCTTCAGAATTGTTGTCCTTTCCTTGTATTTACAATTGTTAGCTATTTTCGAATTTTTGACGGTTCATATAATCGCTCCAAATATCTCATCATCATAAACAAACACATAGTTAATATCGAAAAAGATTTCAAGCAAGTCGAAATTACCTTGAATAAACTTTGGTAAATATTATGTCAGTATTGTAGCATTGTTGCGTAAAACCTGTTTATAACTGTGCACAAAAGCAGGACATAATCTGTGCGAATATCAAGTGTAATTCCGATTCGGGAAAAAAAATCAAAAGTAATTTTTTACGCCACTATCAATCATCTGAATGACAAAACATAATTACCTATGTCAATTATATCGTTTCTTGCAATTAAATAACACTGATTTTGTTTGGCATTATTCTCGTCGATTAAGAGAAAAAAGTGCAGCTTGTCGACTGGGACTAACAATTTTTTGCGTTCGTCATCATGATTGATTATTTTCGAAAACGTTTGCATTTTCAACAATAGCGCATTTAATTTGCAAAAGCAATAAAAACACAGCTGATTGTTCCGTTTTTGTAGAATTTCATTATTGCAAACATCGATGATAAATGCACATTTTTTCTTCTGCAAGTATATGTGCTGCGAGAAAAATGTAGTAATTTAGTATTCATTATCGATTTTCCGTTGCATTTTAAAGAAAACCAAATTCTGTATTAAATAAAGAAAAACGTATTGATTGATATATATATATATATATATAATTTATTTACATATATATAACGTATATACTGGACAAATTAATAACAATAACAATTGCCAAAATATTGTTCCTTAAAATATTTCAATTCTTTACAAATTTTATTTTAGTATTTTGACCAACTGGAACAAAAATGCTAATTAAGTACTTTTTTTTTCTAAGACTATTTTATGACATTTTAATTAGATTCAAAAACAACTAAATATAATTAATGCCTAAACGTCATTTATTTTTAATTATCAATGTTATATAAAATAAAATAAGTTTACTCTGTTGTCTAAAGCGAGACAATAAAAAATATAAAAAATACAAATCGAAATTTGCAAAACTAAAACTATAATAAAATGTATACATTAATTCAAAGACTCAAACATTTGCAGCTTTTTTGTCTCTCTCCAAATATTCGACTTTTGTCCGCTTATCCGACAGATAACCGCATACATTGCAGCAATTAACATGAACCGGCGTAACACGAACATTCAATATGTTTTCTTTCATTTCACACGTCGATTCAAACGAGAAAACGCGTTAACCTAAAAATGTCGCTATCGCGACCGACGCATCGACGATAACACGACCGACCAAACCGCGCCGATTACATATATCGTCCGCGAAAATTATTCTCCACGAAAACCGCGTTCGGCCGAATCCGCGCGCAATTTATTTCCACGTCGTTCACTCCTGCAATCCGCGTGTATAGTTTGCATTAATAATTTGTCCTACATATATATATATATATATACTTATATATATATAGGAAAACAACTTACGCTTGGTCTAGATTTTTGTGAGCCTTCGGCAAAAGCTGTCTGCGCTTTGAATAGGTGGGCTTTATTCGGCTCGGCAGTTTACGAACGACGCTCGCGTACAATGTTGGCGCGCGTACGTCTGTGTGCAGTTCGCCGTCATCACGCTCGGCGCGTATCCACAGCAAAGTCCAAAAGAAAGGTAGCTTTTTAGAAAGCACATCGCATGCAGTCGTACTCTCGGCTGACTCCGAGAGCCGCGGCGAGATCCGCTGCTTTCATTCGGCACAATGCGATCGAGTTACTTAAAACGTTCTAGTCTTCGTCTTGGGCGCCGGACGCCGACGAACCCGGCCGATGAGATGTTTTGATTTACGCGATGCGCGCGTCTAGATTGATATAGAGGTATTCAGTTTTCGCGCCGTGAATGAAAAGCCCACCGACTTCTGCGAATAAAATATACACTTTTTAGAAGTGCGAGCGCGCGAAACTTAAAGAGAGAGATAG
This sequence comes from Psilanteris sp. ZL-2020, assembly GCA_022817085.1. Classification (NCBI taxonomy): domain Eukaryota; kingdom Metazoa; phylum Arthropoda; class Insecta; order Hymenoptera; family Scelionidae; genus Psilanteris; species Psilanteris sp. ZL-2020. The sequence continues at coordinate 3,932 of JABFQC010004387.1, forward strand.
CGATGGAACGACGGGTCTATGCAGGTTTGAATTTTAACCGTCGCAGCGCAACGAAAGTGTCTTTTCAAGAGTTTGTGTTTATAAAATGAGTGTGTGTATGTGTGCGTGTGAACTGGATTGTCGGACAATCGTTTATTTTTTTGATTAACTTCGGGAGATAATTTAAAATAAAAATTATCCTATGTCGTATGATATCGTAATGCTCGATTTCCTTGTTAAGAAAAGTCGTTTTCCAACGTTGCTTCACGACGAGGAGCAAGAAAGCTGGGGCGTAATTCAAGAAACGCGAAATAAGAGGAAAATTCGCATGGGAGGAAGAGCAACGGCAAGGAGAGAGATAGATTGTGAGGTACCGAGCGTTGCAAATACATCGACTACGACAATAAAGTATCTGCTCGCGACAACAACAAAGGCGGCCCTGATTCTGGAAGGTAATAATAAGAAGAGCAGAGATGAAACAGGTTTGCGGAAGAATATGGCCACATTGCAGTGGGGAGAATTGGCAAGTGGAGAAGTAATATGGAGGGATTAAAAGAGATGAATCCGAGGTGTAGTGCCTATTCGAATAGACGATTTTAATACGCGAAAATAATTATCTTAATTAATACAGATGCTCAAATCAGACATTTTTTTAATACTAAATGTTTTTTACGTCGTTGCGTGCTGATTAATTGAAATGGATTTGTTGATATGGTTTGTTATTAATGTGTATCATGTTTGTTGTTAAATATGAAAATATGGATTTGTTTATTTTAAAATTTAATTAGTTTCTTACTGCAGGAGTGTGAATGGAAAATGGGTATGTATATATCGTTCGTATATGATTGTATTCATTATTTACGAAATAACTTCATTGTGAATGTTGTTCAAGAATTCTATTCTTGATACTCTGTTTTTGTTTAATTTTTTTTTTTTTTTAAAGATTAATCAAGTTTGATGGATTATTTAATTATTCAATGTTTATTATATTTTCCTTTAAATTAACAGAATTTAGTTGAAATTTAAGTGTACATATTTATTAAATATGTAAATAAGCATAAAGTTTATTTCGCAAGAATTTGAACATTGATGAGTATTTGAAAATTTTAATTAATTTTAACAGGTTGGGAAATCCATTATAAAATTCGTCATTCAACTGTAGTGCTACTGGCAGATTGAAATGACTTTACATTTACGTTCACAAAAGCCTAATAGTGACTTAACACTGAAATGGTTAATAAATATTTAAACTTATTTCCAGTGTTTAATATTTTTCGTGAAAACCTTGCTTTAAAACCAATCAAAAGCGTCGATATAAAATTTCGAGGAAAATAATGTCCAAGAAATTGCTGTTATTCGAACGTTTTTATTGTCAATAAATTAACGGTTACTGTAAGGTCAGATTGTATAAATAAAGAAATAAATAACTATGATTGCAAAATATTGTAATAAAAACAATGTTTAAATTCCCAGTTTCAAGGAATTAATGTTTCTTAATTTTCAATATTACTTTTCAAGTAAAAAGAATTTTGAACAAAATTTAATTTATGTACTGTATACAGGATTTAAGAATTTAGTAAATTGCATTGATAAATTTGATAAAAATGTAATATTCACAATAAACATTTCAAGTTTTAATACGAATTATCAAGAGTAACGATCACTGAAATATTGATGCATTGAATATTGTCAGTCGAGTATTTATATTTTATGATGTAAAACTGATCGCAAATACACAAAAAGATAACTTTTTCTCTAAAAAGCATGGTTTAATGTCTTTTGTCCAATGCAAAGATAGACGGTTCTACTGCGAATGCTGACACAGTATATATTCTTTTTCCATTTTCAAATACATAATAATAATACAGTACTAACTTATTCTGATGCAAATAATGCTGCAGAAAGTCACGTTATCATGAATTTTATTTAATAATTAATTCTTTACCGATACTTCGAACGAACAGTTTCTTGTACAAAGAAGCAACAGCTGTTTTAAAAATGCGTCAATTTTAAATTAAATGTCAAAAGCAATATTGTTCAAATACAGTTTTTGAACGCATTATTATGTACTGCTATGTATACATATTCATTACATTATATTTTAAAATGTAAACGTACAACCTGACACAAGAAAACATAAATAAAAAAATACTGATAATGAAAATATAACTTTTTTCTTAATACTAAATATTTATTATTTGTTTTACTCGCGACTTTGGTTGTGATAATTTGAAAGGTCAATATTTGAATTATTAGATCATGTTATCATTACACAATATGACATGTATAGTGAACTATTCTACTGTTATAATAGTATTATAACACAATCGTGTAATAATAGTAATATTATTGATAAAAAATTATTTATTATATTTTAATATAATGCAACTAAACATTGTTATAGTATTTATTCTTATTAATTAATTGTTTGTTATTATTATTATTATTATTGAAGGTCATAATATTTATTAGTTTTCTTTGTTTAGTATTTATATAATTTTGTTGTTTAATTTTCGCCTTTTTATGGAACTTGTACAATTTTTCATATTAGTTTATTGTACAGTTCCATACTTTTATTGTATATCATTTTCAAATATTAATTTAATATTTATATCTGTCAAGTATTTAAATTATTATATATTCAATTTTTATTTTATCAGAGGAAAGAGCATTTTGTTTTTCTTTCAATATTATAATAATAAAAAATTAAACATAAAAATACATTTGTAATCACGCAATTAAAACGTAATAAAAAAGGCGTCACATGACAAACATAAACACCCAAAACAAACATTTCGAAGACAACGCTATATCAAAAACTCTAGGAGTTGTATTGCGTACAAAGCGAAATAACACATTGCATCGAATTCATTTTCATTATCACATCCTAATAACATTCGTAAAGTAAAATGTTTCGCAAAACTTGTCATGTAGCAAAAACGTAAAAAAAGGGACAGAAAAAAGGATGCTTTCATGAATGTTACGAAAATAAGTTCAGCGTTCTTTCGACGCGAGTGGAATTCGAACAATCGCAACAAAGAGTGAAGGGAAATGAATTGCGGGTGAGGATGCAGATGAATAAAAGCGTAAGCAAAAGAGAGAAGAAGCTGTGAATATAAACATGGAAAACTCGGAAAAGAGTTGAGGCGAATCGCCGTGCAGAAAGAAAGGAGAAAAGGGCTCCCGACTCTCGACGCGTTGTGCAGTCACCGATTGTTTTACACCGCGCGCAGCGATCCATGCGGCGCAGTGTCTGCAGACCGCCGCGATGCCGACGATTATGCACTCGCTCTCCGCTGTGCAAGATAATTAGGAGTTAATTAACTAATGGTCCTTTATGCGCGCCTTACCTATGCTTGGTGCGCACTTGAAAGCTTCGCGTCCTTCTCAAACCAAGCACGTTGCACCGTCTCTCCCTATTTTTATATATATTTATATATATATATAAAATTTTTTTTTTGCTTTCGAAATCTTGAATGTATATTCGGAGACACCCTTAATTGCCTTTTCTCGGTCGCAATTATTCTTCGCTACTGAAACCCATCCTCAAGTCTATTTATGATTTCATTTTCAATTTTTCTTCCTCATTTTCATTGCATAATCGTTTTATTTTGTTTGTCCTCGAGTTGCTTCGTTTCAGCGTCTCGTCGACGCGAATGTTTAATGGCGTCTCGCTAAATATCTGCATTTTAAAACTAATTTTATTTTGATGCGGGTCGGCTAGGAGTTGTGTATTTTAAAAAAGAATTCATTGTTGTTTCCAAATATTACGAGATGTTCATTTTTCGTGGTTTGTATGTTTTTTTGGGGCGAATTAATAAAGGTCACCAGATATAATCATAATAAATCGGTTTACTATACTCAGTACGTATTGTTTTGTTTATTTCATTTTTTTCTGCTTTCTTTAATTTATTTTTAAATATAATTTCTATATATTCGTATATGCGAATTTATAATTTTTAAACGCAAAAGTTATTTCACGATATTTTGCTTTGGTTCGGAACTAATAAAAGCAACGTCAAATATCAAATAAGATATGCATTTTTAAGTCTAGGTATGGTTTATTTATTGGAATTTCAAATAATACTTTCGCGTTTAACATTGAATATCTGGTGATATACGACGACGCAGTTTCCGTACATTTTCGATAAATTCGAATTACACATCACTCATTTTAACATAAATATTATTTATAATAAATTCATATTATTTATATTTGCATTAATTATAACTCTGCTTTCATTTATAAACATTTTATTCCTTAATTATTACGATATTCCAAAATATCATTATGAAAAGTTGAGCAATTTCTAACAAGTATAATATAGTCGTATACGTGTGTTAATCTGGTTTATACGTGTCGTCTCACCAACGCTATGTACGTTACTTTTTTTACTTTATTTCTGGCAAAGTCAACAGAACTGGCACGTACTTTACTTGTCGGATATCATTAAATTTAATTAAATGTCATATCAGAATAGGCACGCATTCAAATCGGCGTAGTCGTATACGAGTTGTAAATAAAATAAATTCCGAGTTTTTAATAATTACCCGCATTAGTGACACTTTTTGTTGTGTCTTTGCAACAAAATAAAAAAAGGTCACAAAACATAAACACAAATGTCTGACGAGTCGGTCAAATTTATTTTGCATGTTTATTCACTTTTTTTTGTTTATTAAATTTTATTTTTTAAAACAAAATAATATAATTTAAAATTTAATTGATGTTATAAAATGTACGCTTAAAATTTGCAGAAAACCTGTCTGTAAGTATAGAACGTGAAAATGACTATTTATGTCGCGTTTGAATTTTCAAACGCACGCGCGTGAGTGTATAAATTAGATGATAAAGTGAAATAATAAAAATATTATCTGACTGGCTTATATAAGTAATACTTTCACCCGCTACTGTACTTTTATGACACTTTTATGTGCGCACGGCAAATGGTATTCATTCAGAAATGTATACACATTTCCCTTGGAAATTCGAACGAGTGAAATTGATTTGCGATGTGACAAATTTGTCTTCGCGGATTTGAATACGTTAACTTGTTTTCGTATTAGCAGCGTCGCGCGTCAAAACGAACCAAGTAGCGTTTTGCCCGAGACGATGTAATAATAAAAGTAAATTTTGTCATAAACTCTTGTGACTGAATCGGGCAAAGCTCTAGGGTGTTTGTGTATATGGTTGTCATTCCACGTTGACGCCTCTGAAAAAAAAAAAAACTAGTCTTGCGTGCGTTTTTAATCCCAGCGGAGCGTGCATTGAATTTGAAAATTAAGAAATTGCTAATGGAAGTATACTTTGCGCGTTTACTAAATCACTTGGGATGTTTCGTTCACTGCCGAGTACATTTCGAAAAAATTTACGACCGTACGTCTTATGGCTTGCGCGTGCATTACGTTTGGGAATTGAAATTAAATTCAGAGTTTGTTGTTTTGAATCTCTTAAATACCGTTATGACATTTTTTTGATTGCGCTTTGATAAAGCGATGCCTCGTTTTTGGCACGATTTTAATTTCATTAAAATTATTATTCGATTTGTTATTATTTTTGGTTTGAACTTTAGTGTTGATGAATAAAATATTCGGCAAGTAAGAAATAAGGTATATTTTTCATTGAAACTATTAATTTTGAATATTATGCTAATTTTTTAACAAAGGAATATGTAAACAATATTTATTATAAAATGCATATTTCGGTTTATTAATTTATATATATATATGACATAATGAATAAACAAGCATAAAAATACGAAAATAAACATTGAATTTGTGAAAGAGTTATTTGTTTATTTTGATTTAAATAAATGACTTTGAATACAAAATAATAAACAAGATTCGGTAAAATTGTGGTAAGTTTATATTTTAACATTTTATAATTGCAATAATTTATTATTAATTTTTGTTTCTTGTACTTACTTTTAACATATTACTGATTATTATAATCAAACTGAAATTGATAAAAAAAACTTTTCATTTATATCTCTGTTTTTAAGACGTTCATCAATCTACTAAAAATTTATTCATACATCTTGCTTCGATAAATTGATAAAACCATTCGTTAAAAGTTAAAACGCATATGACTGATAATTATCAAAAAAAAGATTAAAATAAATTACTTCAAGAGATTAGTATCTAACAAATAAATGAAATGAGAAAATGAATCGTTATTATAATATAAATTATTTTTATTAAGTTTTAAACAACTGAGGTTAAATTATTAATATAATTAAGATTTCATTGATCCCTTTCATTTCATTGATGCAACAGTAATTAATGAATAAATAATAATAATAATAATTATAATAACAATAAAATGAATTAGTTCCAATCGTATTCTGTCCATTTTTAAAATCTAACATTATGGTCCTTATTAAATAATAATAACAACAGTTATTATTTTATTAATTTTTATTAAGCAATGAAAAAACCAATAAATAAATTTATGTTTGAATTGTATATTATTATATGTATTATAAATTCCGATTAAAGTATATTAGCGTAGTAATAAATAATGTTACAAATATTTACGTAGAATTTGCAAAAGTCTATGGATATTTCAGAGGATGGGATTATAGGAAAATTAACGGAATGCATAGCATACCGTCATAATATAGTATAAGATAATAATAATGCTATCACAATTTATAGGTATGTTCGTTTCGTATAATGGAATGCCTTTCTTCGGGCAAAATATTTTCATTATTACTTATTTTATTTGTGCAAAAGGTATTTTGAAAGACGAAAAAAAAAGTATTTTCTTTTCCAGTCAACCCCATAAATTTAAACGCTCCGTGCATTGAATATCGATGTTTTAGAGTTCCGTGATCATTGGCTTCTTTAATATAAAAGGGATTTGTCAGATTGCATTAAGGTCGATTTGTGTATGACAATGTTTAATCCTTCTTTCTGGAGGTATACGAGCAATCTCAAAAACATGAAAAACGTGTAAAAATTGTGCATTTATACCGAGAAATATTTTAAGAATTTGTGTCGAAATTTCAATAGAATTATAGAAACTATTTTTAATGGGTAAATGAAAATATAAGAATATTTTTTTAAGAATTCTAATTTATCTTGTTATTATTTTATTTTATTTTCAACTGAATATAGTTACTGTGAAATATTATCCTATATCTGTAATTACTATATATTTATGAAATAAAAATGGTTATTCTTATTAATCTTCAAGTTCTGGAATGAAAAGTATTGGCATACAAATTTTGTCCACAAATATTGACAGTATTAGAAGAATCATAGTGTTTTGACTATGAAAATTATTAATATTCATTATAACTACTTTTTTATGGAAAGTAGTAGTATTTACTTTTATATATCTTTTAACAGTTTATGAAGTATAACAAGTTTTCCTCTTTAAAAATGAAAAAATTAATTTGTTATACCAAAAATAAAAATTGTTCATATATTTAACTGAAATGTATGTTACTTTATTATTAATATCAAGATTTCATTTCTTAAGTCAAGTATATATATATATATATATATTGATTTTATGTCAATGCTTATAATTATCCAGATCTTGATAACTGTATATTTCAATTTATTTCGTATAAATTATAATTCTATCTACCGTATGCAGATTACGAACATATTATGATAATTATATTTATGTTAAAAATAAAAAAAATGAATAGTAAAAAAATATATACAAAATTAATTTTAATAAATAACTAAAATAAATAAGAAAATAAAATTATTGTAATTATGATTATTTATGTGTATATATAATGCAATTTGAATCGAGCAATTTAAAGAATTTAAGATATTTTAATATTGCTACATGTACAAAATCAATAAAATACAGTGTATAACATTTTTGTTGACGTACATGAAAAATATGTTTTGCTGCATTTTTAGCTTTATATATTAATGTGTATTTGACTTATTTTATAGCTGAAAGGAAGACCTCTCTCGGCAAAGACTGGCATGGTTCTTGTCTAAGATGCGAAAAATGTAATAAAACACTGACACCTGGTAGTCATGCAGAACACGAAGGAAAACCGTACTGCCATCAACCTTGTTATTCAGCTTTATTCGGTCCTGGAGGTAATCATACTTAGTAAATGTTTCGTTTTCTAACAAAATATATATAAAGAAGATAAGATTTACACCAATTTAGAATTTAACCATTAAACGTGTCAAATATGATTAAGAACGACTTTCATGATTTTCAATTGTTTTAGAAAATGAATATAAGTTTTACCTGCAATTAATATGAATTATTATTAATTAACTTTAATAATGCTAAATAAACATTACCTCTACTTTTTACAGGTTTCGGACGAGGAGGCGCTGAGAGTTATATTTATAAAAAATGAATTAATTTAAATACTAAATTACAGACAATAATAACAGAATTTAATTTAATTTTTGAATAGACATATTTTAATTAATAAGATTATAAACAAAATAACTTTAAAATAAAAGTTGATTTTCGTTAATGCGTATAATTTTATTTCAATGAATTTGACAATGAAAGGTTATATTCAGCATTAGCTTTTTATCTTAACTGCTCAATTAAATGTATACTTTCCAATTGGTTTACACGGCTGTACGCGTCTCAACAGTTGAAAATGGTTAATACTGCATTATAAACAGATATTATAATTACAATAATATAATTATTATATGAAATACTTGAAAGTATTTTTCTTTATCATTCCTCCCGAGAGAGAAAATAATGTTTTAATGAATAAATAAATAATTTAACGCTGATTTGAAATTACGAATTCGATTCAGGAATATATGTTCTACAGAAAGTAGAAAAAATATTTCCAGAAAAATGATTGGTGTCGTGTAT